>VZUI01042602.1:0-29312 GCA_013401135.1 Cettia cetti
GGAAGGAAGGAAGGAAGGAAGGAAGGAAGGAAGGAAGGAAGGAAGGAAGGAAGGAAGGAAGGAAGGAAGGAAGGCCCAGTCAACATTTTTATGATCATTTCAGATTGTTTAGATTAAAAGCTGAATTGTGGTCTTTTTATTTAGACTTAGGGAGGGATTTGTCAGACTTGTTTATTTCCAGAGTCTTAAAATGTTCTGCTTGATTTTCTGAGGCAAACAATAATCATTTTGTAGTATCATGAAGCATGAGTTAGGAGAAAGGACATGATAAGTCTTTTGGGCCTCTTCTATATTCACTTAAAGATCCTATCTCACTCTGATCTCGAGATGAAATCAATTTCAAGATGATACAGCTGTAAATCATTACGTGGTCATGCAGGCAGGAGAGTCAAAGATGCCTTGTCCCTGGTGTTAAACAAAATGTTCAACATTCAGCTGGATAAACACATCATCCACTGAATGGGCAGCTGGCTCACAGGTTGTAGTGAATGGGGTGACATCCTACTGGGGACCTGTCACTAGTGGGGTTCCCCAGGGCTTTGTCTTAGGCCCTGTGCTCTTCAACATCTTCATAAAAGACCTGGACACAGGGCTGGAAGGGATACTAAGCAGAAAACAACTCAGCAAAATAAAATTTAGGAACAATTGGGTTTTTGTTGTTGGAAGTGGTGATTTTGTTTGTTCGTTAGTTTTGTTTTGTTTTTCTATTTCACTCTGAACCAAAGATTAAGTTATCTCCAAGGTTCTACATGTGACCAGGCAAGTGGATGTATGCTTCATTTCTGGCATGGCATGGCACACATTTTTCTGTGACAGCAAGAAATGGTGTTGAGACTTTGGTTCAGAAAGACCTTAAAGCACAAATTTTTGTGACTATCCTGAACTTAAAATCAAGAAACTGGCTTAGTGAGTTGTTGCTGAATTTGTCCTGTGCAGGGCCAGAAGCTGGACTTGATGATCCTTCCAACACAGGATATTCTATGATTCTATGAGTACATTACTGAACTGACACTGTAACCTTTGCAAGAGGAGTGTTTTTGTATATCTAAAATAAGAAAATAGTGGTTATTGGTTGTATTTTACAGGTGCACTGCAGAAAATATTCAGACCCTAAGGAGACTTGAGATTTGGGAGAGGCAATGCAGACAGGACAGAATACTATAAAAACATCTTTTTGCGATGACTTTTGGCAGTAGCTTAAGAATCTATTTTTTACAATGTATTGCTTTTATTTGTCCAAGTCCCATAATAAGACGCTTGCACCATTAAATCTGACTGCTCTTTGCATAATTTGGCAAGGATTTGGAATGACTGTGTGAATCAAGAACAAATGTTTTTACACCCTGGAGTGAGAAAATACTCAGGGTATTGAATGGAAAGATATTGAATGTGTTCCTTTGGCATTACACATTTTCAAATGAGTTGTTCTGCCAATTATTGAATATTAGACCTATAAAAAAGAAATGAAATATTTAAAAGGTGCTAAATTTAATTGCAGTTTGTTACTCTTGCAGTTGCATTTTAAATAGAAGGAGCTGGAAATGGCAAATACAAGGGCCTGTTTTAGCTTGATGTTATTTTTGCAAAAATTATGAGCTAAATGGAAAGTAGGAGAATATATCTTCAGACCAAAGGAGCCAAAGAGACAGCTTTCTCCACTCTTCTCTTTGAAAGATGTCTGTAATAAAATTTCTGGGGATACTCTGAAGATATTCCCTCTCTGGACTGTGAACTCCATTTGTTCCCGATTCACACATCCATTCCAAACCTGGACCAAATGCTTCATCTCCTCTCCAAACCACCATAAATGTGACATGTTATTCCACAAATAGCTGAACAAGTGAAGCCTATTCTGCTATGGAAGTGAAGCCTATTCTGCTATTCTGCTATCGCCTTCCCTTTGTACCATGGTAATAGGTCTCTGAATATGTCTTTTCCACTCTGATGGCTTACTCTCCCTCTCACCTATACTCCATGAGTTATTATGCTGAGGTCTTTTCTATGCTCCCCCTTGGCTCCAGCCTAACCCTAATTCCTGTCTCTCTTCTCCACACTCTTTAATCTGGCTTGCTTCTCACCTTCTAAACTGTCTGCCTGGACAGAACTTCACAGAAGCTGCTCCTAGTTGAACTCAAATGTGCATATGCTTTATAAGTCAGTTTCTGGCTTACATGAAACCAAAGAAATTTATTAGTTAAAGTATCTGTCCCCTCACCACGTTTGCCTGAAATGAGCGTTCATACTCCAGTGTTATTTGGGTGGCGTGTAGCTGAATGGGCAAACAGACTGCAGAAGTCCCTTTCTCAGTAAGAGGAAATATAAGTGTCTCCGTGTCCTTTCTGTTGCATGGTGACCTTTTACTATGAAGTGGATTTGTTTTGCACTGATTTTTCCAAGCATGAATTTTTGCATTCAGCAGTTTTATACCTTGGCCACAGACAGGCAGGGAGAACAGACGCAGACCAAATGCCATGCCAGATTCTTTCAAAGGAGTTAGACAATAGGTCCTTGGGTAATTGCACTCCTTGAGTCCATCTCATGCACTGGCTTGTTCACCAGTCCTCCAAAGACCAGTGGCCAGGGCAAGTCTCTAGGTATCTCATTTACTAAGATAGACAGTGGTTATCACTACTTCATAATTGCAGGTCTGCTGCTGGAGGTAAAGGATGTGGACAATAGAACTTTATTAAGAACCTGTATGAAAACATCTAAAATGCTTACCATCATGGAAGACTAGGATTGGTATCCTGAAGCTTGCTAGTACTCCCATGCAAAAGAGAGAGGATCTGGATGATGTCCATGGAGCATAGTCCCCCAAACCGTTGTTCCTACAGCTAGGTAAAGCCTGCCTGCTGACTGCAAGGGCTCAGCAGTGGTTTTGCCTGCTAACACCACATAAGCATGTTTCATATCTGTCGGATCCTGCCAGTGTGTCCTCCTCTGGCACATCATGTCCCTTCTTAGGCTTGTCTTGGGTTTGCTCCTGTTCTGACACTTAGAGGGAATTGACAGGGTCCTCAGTTTAATATTTATATCTGGTGGTACTAAAGGAAAGATTGACCTACTATAGTAGGATATCATTTGGCAGCCATTATAGAGAAAAAACCCAAACAAACCAAAACCAAAACCAAAACTGAAGAGGACAAATTCCAGCTGCAATCAGTGTTGGCTAGTGCTGCATTGGAAATTGCTCTCTTTTATAGCAAGGGTACTTTTTGCCAAACGTTATTTTTTAAAAGAATTAAAAATCTTTTCAAGAGTATCTACCTACTCCTTAATTCTTCTCTCTTTTCTCTCTGGAATAATAAAAATTGTTTGAGTGAAGCTTCCCTACTATTTCTGAAGTCCTAGAAAAGGCCATGGAATCAGTTGAGTTTTCCTCCTTCTTTATCCGTACAGTTTGAGACAATTTTTTTGGTCCTTTCTCTCTTACATAGATATGTTAACCCATATATAAGGGGATTGCTCATGGCTGTATTGGAATAACAATAATAAAGTCTGGTGCCTATCAATATCTTATGCTAAGCTGAAGCAGATATATTTGAGGTTCACTACCCATAAAATTTTGAAGATTCAGTGATCCAGCCACTGCTTACACATGGTGGGGTGTAAACTACAACTCCAGTCGAGACTTCACTTTCTGTTCTGGTTTTCATTAAAAGTAATCTTACATTAGATGTTTTCAAAAGTCTTTTGATCTACAATGAGAACATCCACAAATAAAATCCTAGTTTGCTATCCTTATTTGTTCTAGCAAGCTCTTAAAAAAATCAAACCCTCAAAAAAAAAAAAAAAAACCTAACACTTCCTCCTCCACAGCTGAAATATTTTGGATCGAGATGAAATGGACTGAAACTTGGGCCAGAAAAATCAGTCGAGTTAATTAAAATACATTATCAAATATTTGCTTTCATGGCCACAGGATGCTGTGGAGGCGCACAGTATAAAAGAGTCCAAAAAATATTATGTGTCTTTAGGGAAAATAGATCTATCCACAGCTTTTACAGCTGATGGTCAGGCTTCAGCCTCTGCCTCAGCAAGTCCCTAAGTGGTGGTGCATTGGAAGGAAAGCCAGAGAAATGACTGCTTTAGAAAAGTTGTCTCCTTATAATGTCTCTCTACATCCACTACTGGCTAATATTGTACACATGGTGCTGGACTAAAGAAATCTTTTTCCTGGTATTGCAATTATTTTTATTCTTAATATCTGTCTTATTTATATAACTGTTAAAAAGACAGGCATTTAAGCAGCTTTCACTTTTTTTTTTGCAATCATATGTGATGTTAAATAGTGAAATGCCTGTCATGTCTTTGGATACTAAAATGAATTTATTTTCTCATTAGATTCAACTGGCATTGTTGTGGAGCGTTCCTTGAGTTTTCTAAATATACTAAATTATTTCTAAGATTCTTATGAGCCTGGCTTTTATTCTCTATGAATTTTTCAAAAGGTAAAAACTTTTCATAAAGCTTTATATGCTGTGACCATTATATCTCAGTGTGGGCCAGAAAAATAACTAAATGTTCACCAAAAATTCTGTTTTATAGAGAGCTTCAGAATTTTGTTCTAAATTCTAGTTCCAAAATGTCAATTTAAAAAGCTGAAAACTACTTCTAATGGCTTGTTTTAAGCTTGAATTTTTAAAGCATGCAATACTCAACACAGTCTTTTACACAAGAAGTAGCAATACATTTTCTCCCCAAAGACCAAAACAAACTTACATTTTTATTTGGTATCTTTTTATTGCATTTTTAGATGTCCTTTCTCCTTTGAAAAAATTGTGGTTCTTTTTTTTTTATTTTGATAGAAGTCTATTTTCTGACTTCAAACACGTTCTTTCAAAGCTGATCTGAACAATTATAAGTAGAAACATAAAGAAACCTAGAGCCCCATTCAGTGTCAGTTGTAAATAATTTCCATAAGCACAGATTTTCAGATTCTTGTTTGTGCAAATACAAGTAATGGTCCTCAAAAAAATGTCCCTCCCTTTTATGCTCTGGATTTGTCCCAGATAATTTCTCATTCTTTGATCAGTTTAGATTAGTCCTTCATGTTGTATTTTTCCAGACAATGTCTGTGGCATTTACCATACCATCACAGAAATTCTATTGCTGTGTTATCAACAACCACTCCAAACAGATGCAGACTAATGGTGAATACCAAACACCAAATACCATGATCATCCGTGCTTTCCTACAAAATCATATTACAGTTTTTTTCTCTGGGATTGTTTGCTGTGTGATCTTGTTTCTGAAGTTCCCAGGCTAAAATCTCAGTCCTAGTTGCTAGGGAAGCAGACCAGAATGCTAATTGAAAATTTTGTTTTAAATGCAGTTGTGCTTGGAGATAAGTGCCTTTTTTTCTTTCCTGACTTTCCTTCTTTTGCAGGGTAACGTAACTGACATCAATGGATAAGGGAACTGCCTTTCCTTTTTCAGTGCTTCTTAGTCCTGCCTAAAAAAATTATTTACATGAAGTTTAAAAAAACAGAGAAGACATGTTTTTATCCAAACAAAAGTTTAAGATGAATGGCAGCTGCTAGGTGATTGAGAGCCTGAGAGAAGTAGACCCCATACCTTGAGCTGCCTCTGGCTGCCATTTGATAATCTTTTGGAGAAGAAAGCACCAAACACATACAAGCACAATCGTATAACTTAAGTCTTTAAAGGCCAATGGGATAGTTTATGCTATTCCCATTTCATTTGGGAAAGTTTCTATTTTAGTACTTACATCATGTAAGAAACTAAGAATGTATAAACTACCCTTAAAATATCTCTTTGTAAGTGGTTTACTCAGAAGTGAATGTTTAATGTTATTTTTCTGTCATCATTACATTTACAACCTGTAAGCTTTCTCTGCTACTTAGACTTACATAGGGGAAATTGCTCCAAAGTTGCAGAACCTAGGAGAAAACTTTTAATATAGTTTTGTTAGGTTGTTTGTTTGTTTGTTTGTTCTGTTTGTTTGGGTCATAATTCTTCTAATTTATTATTCTCAACTTCTTTTAGGTCTCAATTTGTAAAATAGGCAACAGTTTAGTGCCCAAAGTGCTCAGTAGAAACATATATAACACATTTTATAATGAAATATACACCTGTTTAAATCCCCACAGCTTTATATATGCATATTACATAAAGAAATACTGATAGGTGATGCATTTTGTCTTTGGTGGTACTGACCCAGAAAAACTCTTGTCCTGTAACCAAATGCCAAAACACAACTAAATACAACTAAAATACAACTAAAAGGTGCTAGAAGAGCTCAGGCAGTTGTGCATAAAAGTGATAGTTAATTTTCCATTGGCTCCTTGTCTGCTGGTCTGATCTCTTGGTAAATTAAGGACCAGCCCATCATGTTAATAGTTCATAAGTTAATGGGTTAAAATATCAGCTCTAATGAGTTCTCAGCTCTGTGTTTAAGTATTCACAGCAGTATAAATTCATAGCAATTCCACCGATATTTGTAAAGGCTGGGTATAAATAAGATGAGAATCAGCATACTCGTGTGCTTTTTAAAAGGAAATGTCACAGGCCAAAACCTTTCAAAGAAAGGGCTGGGTTTTCATTTTGAATAATGTTCCTTATACCAGGAAAGAAATATTGCTTACACAATGCTTCCCCAAGCAGAAGGTCATTTGCAAAGCGGACTGAAGGAGGGAGTTGATCAGATTTTCCTTTGTGCGTTAACAGCATGTCATCAGGAATGTCCATTTCTTTGTGGCAGAACAGATTCTTGGACTAAGGAGACATTTTCAAAGGGTCATCAATCTGACCTTTTGCATCACAATAATATTTGGACACAGTAGTGGTCTAACTCCTAGTACCTATATCCAAGCCAACCCTTTGCACAGCAGTGAGGGAGAGAGATGTAAGCATGGCATCCATGAAAAACAATATTCGGAGTAGTGTATTAATCTGTGAGCAATGTGCAATGTAGAGAATATAGATAAGTTGAATTTGAAAGACAATGCTTTTCTCTACTTTGGATTACATTTCTAAATGCACTAAGCCAGTCCTTATAAAAATATGAGATGTGTGTAACTTGGTATGAAATAATTTCTTCATAGAATATATCAAAAGCAGCCTGGTATATGGGTACTCTTTTGCCTTCCAGGGAGAATTGGCAGATAAAGACAGGTGCTCTAAATCATGACTCACTACTCTGTTCAGTGGGGTTTCTGTGTAAAGCAGGTGTGCCTTGACAAAAAGAAGGAATTCAAGGGGAACTACTTACTCTTGCTTTAGCTATTTTTGTTTGGTTTGGTTGGGGGTATTATGATTCAAGTTAGAAGAGGTAACTTGTTGTTTGTGGCCTTTTCTTTTGAGGGTCCTTGGTATACCATAACGTCCTGTGTGCTTTGGGAATGTTCATGACGAGATAGTTGAGAAACTTCACTGACAACGAGTTTGACACCTAAGGGTTCCCTACATATGACATCAGAGAAATAATACAAGACCTATCTCCTTGGACTGTGATTTGTACCGAACCCATGACACTCAGAAGAGGTGAGACTGTTGTAACTGCCCATTTAACTTAATTTGTTGAGTTCTGGCTTTATGAAAGCAAAGGCAGAGCCTTTGATGACTTCAAAGTTGAAATTATGCTATAGAATTTGAGGCAGTACCAATTAGCAACAGCAAATAAACACTCTATCATTAGGGATTATTTTTTTACACAGGTTTGGGCTTGTGGTTTTCTTAAATCATCAGATTTTAAAAAGGTTTTATCTGGTGGGGTTCTTTTTATGAGCAAGTGATCTAGTTAAATTATTAGTTTTATTGAAACGAGCTCTGTTGCTTATGTGGGTCTTCTCTTAATCTCTCTGATAAGGAACATAGAATGGAGAAATCCTTGTACCATTACTTTTTAATTTTAAAGTAGAATAACAAATTCTTCATAGGATTCCAGTAATACCTCTAAATTTCCAAACTTTAGTCAATGGACTTAGGAAGATTTTTTGTTCTCTCTTCTTGTTATCTTCTTTAGTTCTCATTGTCCCCTAACTTACCCATGTATTTCACTGCTTTTGGGCCAATACTTGATAAAACTTCAGCTTTTAGCTTTGAAAAATTTCTTGTAAGAATTTTTTACAAGCTCTGGAATTTAATTCTGCAGGGACCTAGAGATTTTCTTTCATTTTGAGTAAAGTCTCAAGAATGAACATGTGAGCTTGCCAGAAACCCTGAATAATTTTTTTTTTTAATTAAAAATATTGATTTTGGCTGGAAGATGAGAAGGAAGTATTTAAATAAGAGAAAAAACATATTTCTTCTTGAAAAATATTCTTTAAAGTGTAAGAAATTGGGGGAAATTAAACAGATGGGATCAAAATTGCAAGGAGTAGATTTTGATCTAAGGGATCATGAAATATTTAAAGAAACCTTAAAAGAAATAATATTGAAGCCTTGATCATATTTAATGGAGGTGAATAAGCCATATTACCCACTTATTTTTTTGAAATATTATTAAGGAGATATGAGAACTTTGTACATTTTGGTGGTCTGGATATGAATAAGAATTAACACAGCAAGACATCCTCTTGGAAGCTCAAATATCCATAATGTCAGGGTCTGTCCTTTCTTTCCTCAGTTGCCATTGATAGTGGAATATGAATCTGAACTGGATTATGTTTGCAACTCCTTGGGATTCTACTGGGATTTTTCAGAGTTGATAAATCTGACATATTGCAGCAGCTATAGTTGTGGCCCATATCCGTGTGCAATCATAGAAGAGCTTTCTGCTGGTTTATCCTGCTTATCATTTGTCGGTCTAAAGGCTCAACACTCCAGTAGGCCAAGAGCATCCTCTGCAAGACTGCATTTCCTTTGGAGAGATGGCATGCAGAAACATGCAGTACTGCTGCCTGCTTGGTGCTCATGACCCAAGCTTTTCTCCTCTGTTTTCTCTTTTGTTTCTGAAAAGAATTAATTCCCCCTCTTCCCATTTCATTTGGCAAAATTTGTGAAGATACAATTTCCCCCTCTACGTTTTTGTATACCTTAGGGAGGCTTCGCTTTCTGTGTTTTTAAAATTCAAAAATTCAGTACTTCCCCTGCTTTGGGTTTTGAAACTAATTTCAGATTTCCTCAGTAAAAAGAACCATGAACTACTGCAGAGGGTTATTTCTGCTTTGGTTATGTCAATATATTTTAACAGCAGCAAGCCTGTCAAAATATGTTTAAGAACCAATAGCACTTTTGAAAGCTAAGTGAAGTTCTTTTTAAAGCTTCTCTTCTGTGGAAAATGTGGAACCTTTTACACACACAAAGAATACCATTGGGGAGACATAAAACCTTAAAGAATTATTGAATATGAACACCAGCTGCCCCCGTCTTTAGCCATGCCCTGAAACTCATTTGTATTATGCTTCTAGTCTTCAGCATTGTGTCTGTAAGGAAGATTTCCCATGAAGACTTTGACTTATTTTCAGTGTGATTCCAGAAGATACAAGGACAAGAAGAAAAAGATAGCACAGTGTGAAGCAGAATTTTGAGTACATTGCCTGGAGGCCGATACTTGCTATGCTGCCACTTGTCTCTTTCCCCTTCTCATTCCAAGCAATTCTTCCCTGTGGCTCCTGATGTGTGGGTAGGCAATCCTATAAAGAAATCCCAGGAAGAAGAAGGTGCTGCTTTCTCCACTTGAACACAGATTTTTGCATTAATGTTTGATCCTAGTCTTCCTATTCAGTCTGAGAAGAACTTGATCCTGCACCCGTTGAAGACAGTGACAAATCTTCCAAAGACTTTAGTGGTTCTGAAAAAGGTTTTATTAATCTTTTCTCTGGGAGCCCTCTGGTCTTGCAAAGCTGCTTAAAACTAGATTTGCCTTGTCTGGAGGGCTGACAGGGAAAAAGATGTCTTGATGGTATTGATCTTTCTGGAATTTTAATCAGAGTGAAGTATGGTAGATATATGTTGTGTGTGTGTACCTAAATATCATATGCATAGGAAATAAAGCATGGATTAAGATGCATGGTATAAATCATACGCATAACATATATTCAAATACACACATATATACACACATTCTACAAATGCATATGTGTTTTTTATATGTGCATGATGCTGACTATGTGCTATTCTGTAATTACTGTCCACTTGCAATCTGCTAAAATGTGATCCTTGAAGATTACTGCTCCCTTTGCAAGTGGAAAGCTGCTGGCTGTGGTGAACAGCTAAGTTCTAATTTGGCAGTGGCCTTCATTTCTACTTCAAAACCCTCCCTCGCACACATACAAATTTCCAGAATGGGTTTTTCCCCTTTATTTCATTTTAGTTGTTACCCTAAGCTATTTGGTAATACTGCAGCACTAAAGAGAGCAGCTGTTTCAGAAGAATCTTATTTAAAGACAGCACAGTATCACAAATAAAGAGTAATGAAGAAGGGAAGCAGACTGTGTGGGTTGCTCATTTTGGAGAAGAAAAGAAGGTAACATAAATAAAAAAAAAATCGTGATAAGCCTAGATGTATAAACTGTCTGGCTTTATCACAGCCAGTTGTGCCTGGAAGTAGGAAGTAGGAAGACACCTGTCTATGCTTTGCAGAGATTTGAATGTAAGGTCTGATAGGAACAACAACTCCCATATCGAGGTTTTCTAATGTGCATTTAGGCCACACCCCAGAATTTGTGATTGTCACATATGTGCAATGATTACTTTTGGACCAGTGTGCAAAAATACCTGCGGACCACTGCTTGGAATCTCCCAGAAATGTGTTTGGGTTTTGTCCATTTTTATTTATTTCATAACGTCCCGTTTGGACTGCACTTCCTCTCTTTTGCCTCTAATGCCAGAGTTCTTTCAAAACTTAGCTCTTCTCTTTCAACCAGATTTTCATTTGATTCTTTTGTGGATCTGATCCAGAGACTGTTATTTCCACAGCAAAGATACACTAGCTTCAAAAGACCCCTAGGATCAGGTCCTGATAGACATTTAAGAAAGGTGTAAAGAAATTGCTCTGAGGCTTAAAACCCATTAGGCATCCATGAAGCAGGTATAGTGGTGAGGGGGGTTTTGCCTGCGCTATTCTGATTAATATGCCTTTCACTTCCTAATCTGATTTATTTCATCAGATTTTAATTCTGCAGGATATTATAACTCAGTTGCAGCATTCCTTCTTAATTAATTCACATTATCTATGATGTGTGAACAGTCATGAAACATGTGGGTTTTAGAGATTAATACCTTTTTCCTCTTTTTTGCCTTCTGTTTCAAAACATGAAGGAATATTGTGTGCAATTTCCAGGCCCCTGCCACAGTGTCCTCAAGGTAAAGGAAGCAGCACTGCCAGCATCCCCTGCTTTCGTGCTAGGATGTGCCACCTTGTATGGCTTAAGCATGCAGCATGGCAATTGCTGACAAGGCTGCTCAGATGATCCCATTAATCTACCCCTAAGGGATTCACAGCGGTTATAGCAGGTAATGAGGCTCAAATGGAAAACCCCATAGACAAGGGAAAAGGAAGAGACAGCAGACATTTTCAGGACTGGATATGAGCTGTGCTGTAAATGTTCCTCCACCTGCAGGTTCAGCTGAGAGTGTTTGGTGCTGAGTCTGCAGTTGCACAGAGTGGTCCCTTTACATATTGTGTGGGATCTGATAAATTTTTGTAGGATATTTTCCAGCTGTGCTCTCATCACGTTGATTTAATGGCCCTTAAGAGAAACCATAAAAGTGCTTTCTGGTTAGTGGGCCCCAGCTGGTCCTCATAGTATTGCATAATACAGCAGGCTAAGTTAACTATAGATTAATGATTATGAAATGTCTTGCTTAACCATATAATTTTTCAAACACACAAAGCATTGGATGCAATGCGGTTCACTGAGGTAACAAGATGACTACATTCATGAAGGAAAAAGGCTTAAGAGGTGAGGTATATTTTAACCCAACCAAGATAAGATTTTCCACAGGCCAACCGTGGCTTTGGCCAGACATTTCATGATATATGGGGAGTCATTTGTGTGCACATGCATAATTGTGTGCCTCTCTTCATACGTGTGTTTTTCCTTAAGGACTGAAGGGTGATGGCTCACTTCTGGAATCCTTTCTCTGCTTTCATGACCAGGCAACAGTGCAAAGAGCCAAGAGTATCATTTGTGGATTATCAGGCTCCCTGGTGAGGCTAACACTGCAAGGCTGTATGAAACTGAGGTCCCCTATATAACCATGTGGTGGGAGCTCCTGCTCTCCTACCAGCACCGAGGCAGTTCAGCGACTGGGTAACTGGTGAACCCTTAAGGTCTCATCCTACTCACACCCAACTCAGTAGCCACAGCTTTCCTGACTCAGGTGGGGACTGTGCTTAGGGAAGCATGAGCTATGGGACGCTGCTGTACCAAGAGGCTTACTTAAAGGAGTTTCATGAGAGCTCAAGGCCCTCTGTGGTTCCTGATCACCATAAAGGGACAATATGAGTAAAGGAAATTACAAAAACAAGTGAGGGTATGGTGGTTTGCTTTTTAGTACGTGAGCCAAAAAAAATATGTACAGGAAAGCTAAAGTACCATTCACATACTGCTGAGGAAAATCCTTATGATAGCAAGAGGGCAAGACAAGACACTGCTTGAA
This sequence comes from Cettia cetti, assembly GCA_013401135.1. Classification (NCBI taxonomy): domain Eukaryota; kingdom Metazoa; phylum Chordata; class Aves; order Passeriformes; family Sylviidae; genus Cettia; species Cettia cetti. The sequence continues at coordinate 12,571 of VZUI01042602.1, forward strand.
AAATAGACCTGATGAGACCCTGGATTGCCTCTATCCCTCTGCTTCATCTACCATCACATCACTTCAATGGCTGTAACAGTTATATATGCATTCTCAAACTACAAGCAAAGAGAAAATTAAATATATATATATAATAAATAAAATACATAAATTAGATTGTGAAAAGTCAATAACAATTTCACTTCCAGGCGTGAAACCACAGTTACCCAAAGCTGTCTCTGGTTCCCTAAAATGTAAGAAAGCCCAAATTTTATATGTAACAACCTGAAATCAGGTGCAGATTCATTTTGTGACCTTTTTCCCTAGACATAACGCAGCCTAAAAGAGTTTTGATGGGGTGTAGTCCAAGCACCTTATTTTTTCAGGTGATGCTGAACATTTAAGGCAATATAAATAATATAAGATATAACAGTCAGCAATATTAAGCAAGTTAAATTAAAGGTGGGTATTAAAAGCTGAAAGCATAGATTTTTTTGTGGTTTATTTTTTCAAAGTTGTTAAAATGCAAATGAGAAAGCTCCCATCTAAGTACCTGCAGCTCAGCAGATGTGTATCCAAAGTTGGAACACTCTACCATAGATTCAGTGCCTGTTGTCAATCATCTGTTATGACAATGTGGAACATTTAAAGCAACTGAATCCTGAGGTTTTTTCCCTTGGATCTGCCAAATATGGTACACAGAACATGCAACATGTCATTTGTAGGAAATATCTTCAAGGCTGACTGCCTAGACCAGGGCATGAAATGATCACCTCTGGGGTTTTTTAAAAAGCTTTTCAGTATGCACCTTGGCCCATCTAATGAAGAAAAGCAGCACAAGAAATATAGCTGCTTTTGATTTTTAATGCATAATTGGCTGTGGGTTTAATATTCGTCAGGAAGTGATTTCATTTTTTTGGAGATGCAGCATAAAAATAATAAATATTTTCTCATTTTATGCAGAGTTTTCATAACTAGCAACAAAAGCAGATATAGAAGAATTAATTATTGTTGTCTTCTCCAGTTGTTTGTGTCATCAGAATTTGTACTTCTGCCAGGTAAATTTTCCACTGCCTAAAGTAGAGACGCGGTGTGTATTTCAAGAACTATAGTTTGTTAGCACTTGGATTTTCATGTTGAGTTACTTGATCCTGAATTCATTTCAGATACATGCACAATAACCTTGGTCTTTTTGGACTGAGCTGGCTGCAAAAGGAAGTACGTGGCTTACACACCTTTTCTTATGTTTACCTACAAAGCAGCAGCCTCTTTTATGTGCTTCCTTCCAATTGTTTCTTTCCTTGGAACAGGAAACCACAGTCTGTTTATTCTGGCTGGTCCACTGTGACTGAGCATATTCCATCAATAGCTTCTGCTGATGGTAAGAGGGAAAAGAGTTTACTCTGGATTTCTTCCTAATGAAGTTAAAAAACAGCTTAAATTACAGGAGGTGCAGTAATTAGCACAGAACTACTTGAAATATGGCAAATTCAGAGGCTGAATTTCAACCCCATTTGATGATTCAGGGATGAATACGGCCCAGTGACACCCTGGAATGGGTTTCCTAACCAGATGCAAATAATTTACTTTGTGCAAATATTTAATGAACATAAACAGAACCTGCATAGACATCACAGGTGTGTAACAGCAAGAAAAGTTTGAAATGGAAATATGCAAGTAGAAGGAGTATCTTGAATTGTTTTATCTTGCTCATATAAGCCCATACGCAGAAGCACATCTTTCTCTGTGTTTTTAATATCTGCTTAAGTGCCTGGTGTCAGCCAGTCTCGTGAAGAGTTACTCTTGGACAGTACAAGGGAAGCATTGACTGAAGCAGCAGCTGAGATAAAGTGCAGAACCATTTCACAGACAAGGTAAACCCTATGGTATGAGAACTCATCAGAGACTAGTTCTCAGATGTTATTACCTATTGTTTTCTACCTGTGATGACCATGTTTTTTTCTGTGATCTCTTTTTGTCTAACTTCTCTACAGTTTATGTTTGGATTACACAGTAAAATATCCTAATGATGATGTGAATTAGAATAAAAGCCTCAGGTTGCCTTGGAAAAAAGTATTATTTGTTAAAAACTCACATATGAAGAAGTGCTTAGCTACTCTGTTCAGATTTCAAGAGAAATTCCTTTATGAAAAGAATTCAAATTATTAGTCTGAGTTGAAAAATATGAAAGAGTGAATAATCAGAAGAAGGTTTGTCTCATTTGGCATTTGTTATATGATTTTTTTTGGGGGGTTGATTATTGCCTCTGGTTAGGAGATCATATGCAATGTGATATGTTGAGTCAAGCTTCTGAGTCTGTAGGACAAAGAAAAATATATTTGAGTGTTGGACTGGAGAAACACAGAAGCCACCTTACAGAAGCACAGTGAGATCTAGAGCAGGAACTCATGGTTGAAGGGACTACTCTGTTTCACTGGTGCATCATGACAAAATCTACCAGAAGTCCTTGCAGAGCTGACTTGTGCAGACTAAGTTAGAGCAAGGGTTGTGCTGACTGCATTGTGATGAATTTCATGCATACTGGTATGTTAGGAAACAACAGTCTATTCTTTCATGCCAAAAAAGTAGCACAAGCATTTCAAGAAGGAAATACTTTCTGGAGGATTACAACTGCAGACTATCATTTTGTGCTGTGGACATTGAATGGTTCCATAAATCCTTGTCTTTGTAATTTAATGCTACATTGCTGATTTTAAAATTTCATCATAACAATATATACTGGATTGTTCTGAAAAAAGAAGGAATTCATACACTCCTACAACAGTCTGATTAGGAGACCACATTAACAGGGTAATTTAGAGAGAGCAGAAGGCAGATCTGCTGAGAGACATATTTTCAAATAAATCTACTTGATTATAAATAGATGCAACATTGTATCTGTAAAGGAGGCTCAAATCTAGAAAAGAGAAAGAAAGTAAGGCTTAAATATTGGGAGCTAGGAATGTGGTGTGTCTCAGCAGAATCATTACACCTTGTCTACAGAAACCTGTAAAACATTTAAAACTTGTTCACTTTGTGAAGGGCAACTGAATCATGTTGTAACTCCACCAAGAAACTCTGTTTTCGTTTATAAATATAGTACTATGAGTGGGGAAAACTCCTAACTCACTAATATGGTCATAACTTTTCCATGCTCTTTGGGTAAGGAAAGCCATCAAAATCCATGTTTCTTTGCAGTTTCAAGATGATTTTTTTTTTTTTTGTATGGGTTGGACTCAAACCCATAGGCAAGAAGATACCTCAGCCTCAGTCTAAAAGTGAACAATAAGTCCCACAGTGTTAGTAATGTAGCACATGATTCTGTACCTAAAATGTAGTCAGAGGATTTTTTTATGTCATCAGCATGGCCACAGACCACTGAAAGAATGTCCTAACAGTGCTAATTAAGACTACATTTAGTCTAAACACTGTTGGGCTGTGTGTCAGACTTAACTTTCCCTCAGGTCAGGAAGAAATAAGTTCTTCTGAAGATGAATCATTCTGAGGAGATAATTTACTGATAGTCAAGACCTTCATTACCTGGACATCAGCTTATTTAGTCTTAGGATTTATGAAAACAGTCTCTTCTATCATTGTGTCCAAGCTGGATGCCACATGGTCCAATATATGTGTGGCTGGCACTAATTATATTAAAAAATTTGAGACAACTCCAAAGCTAAAGATTTTGGAAGCAAATGCTTAAATATTTTTCAACTCAATGTTTATCCATTTATTTACAGCTCTTCTGTTTTATTAGAATTCCACTGTCAGAAGGAATGGAATGAATAGTGAGGGGTCTTTCTGGGCACTATATCAATTCAAGATTAGGCATTCAAATGATAGTTAAAGGCTAAAAGGTGGTACAAGTGAAAGCTCCCAATAATTGTCCTATCACATTTAATTGGTTTCCAGAATCCAAAAATTCACACTGAGCAATACAGAAAAAGATCTCCAACATCTGTTTTGTTTCAAGGACATCCAATACCAGAGAAATTGGTTGGGATTTGTAGATTTACCATTGTGCCAGCCTATAAAATAGCAGAGGTTTGGAAAATTGATTTTCACCCTGAAGAATAGACTGGTTCCATTTTTATCAGTAAAAAATGTTACTTTTTAGTAAAGAAAACACTATAAAAAGGATGGTTGGGCTAAAGTCTTTTCAGTAAAGGAGAGAATGATATAATCATGAGAGAAGGCAACTTCATTATAGTGTCAGCATTTAATGACTAATCAATTTGATATATTGTCAAGCTCCTCTGAAAAAAATTTAAAACCTGTTGAATATGGGGGGTTTTGCTATTAAATATATATATACACACACACATATATGTATTTCCTTAGTATTTTAAGAACTTTTCCTATATGGTCAGACACAATGTTTTCTTAGATCAAAATCACAATCCTTCAGTGTTTAAATTATCCATACTTCTCAGAGATATGCTAACTCATAAAACAAGAAGAACTGTTGAACACTTTGACTATAAGCAAAATGTACTCATAATGACACACCTGATTACATGTGCCTCTGAGAAACTACACACCAAATGACTGGACTTATTGCACAAACAGCTCTGGTAACAAGAATCAGTTATTTACCTTTCTACAGAAGACTTTTTGATGTTTGATGTCTTTTTGAAAATGTAACTCAAATGAAAGTGGGAGACTTGTGGAATACAGGAAGAATCCCCCAGCTTAAAAACATTGATTAAACTGTAATTTATCTTGGAGTGATTTTATACTTTTGCAGATAGAAAAAAAGAAATAATGCAGTGAAAACTATGAATGCTTCAGTGTTTCAGTGGTGTTCAGCAGTCATTAGAAACTGAAACTTTGTCCAAATTAATCAATTTAGATGAATTTTCATTAAATAATTTCGTTAGATAATTTTCATTTAAAATCTTTAGCCAGGCCTGTTTTACCTAGTTCTAGATATCACCATGTATTACTATATTTGGATTTTTTGTAGTTGACTTTGTATATAAGTTCTCTATAACCTGTGAAATCAAAAGGCATCACGGGCACAATTTAGTAGAAACTTTCTTCTGTACTGCCAGTAACACAGCTTAAGGACTCAGAAGCTGCATGAATGTATGAGCTAATGCAGCCAAATGGATTTGCTGAACATGCACTTTAATAATGTTTACAAAATAACTTGTACTTAAGTTTTGGCTAAACATGCTTCCAATGACTTTTCTTCTCTGTATGTGTGTGTGTATAAAGCAGTCCAAATAATCCAAAAAGCAAGTATTACAATCAATTTTTCAAGTCTTGCAGATAGGAGGTATAATCTCAAAGTGACTCTAGTGATGATTTCTATTAAAAGGTTTCACATTAAAATACTTTGCATAATGTAAACCAGATTGGCTTGGCTGAAGCCCAGTTTTCAAGCAGCTTTAGAGAACTATTGTTAACAGAAATGATCACTTTGTTAAGCTAAGGGCAATTGTATGCAAGATATGCAGTATGCCACAGACTTACTATTTGTGGTAAAATTGTGGCAACTTTCTTAACAAGACTGATGGAAAGTTGCCAGTAGCAGGAATTGCTGGTAACCTCAAAACTGCAGCTGTGGTTATCCTCTCAGATTACTGAGAAATTATGGCAGAGTTTGTAACAAAATTTTATCGTATTCTATTGAGAGAGAAAGTAGGAGAATGGACACTAAGTGAAGAGGCAGAGGAAAATGCAAATATTGAACAGTCTTCTTTCATTTTGGTGAAGACAAAATGGCAGCCATCTCAAAGGCTGTCAAGCTTACTAATCATAACTAATTTTAAACTACTGCTTTGGTCTATCAGAATATTGTAACCCAGCTTCCTTTCAAAGGAGCTGGAAAGATGTTTGGCCTTTTGTAAGGATGCAGCTGAAGACCATGGCTGAGCTTTTAAACGCCTTCAAGTCAGGTTGAGCTTTTAAATGCCTTCAGCAGGAGGTTCTCCTCATGCCCTCTTGTGTCCTGAGCTTCCGCTGGTATCTTCCGCTGTAGCCAGCTATGTGCAGGGATGTATGGATGCCCAGTGTCTGAGCTGGTTGATGACAAACTGGAACAGGAACCTGGTGAGGAACAGTTGCAAGATCTCCATCTAGTCCAAAACATTCGAAAAATGCCACAGCTGCCACAGCAAGTTAAGCTCTGAGTGCCTGCAAAGGATTTCCCTGCAGTCTTGAAAAGACTAACTTTAGCAAACGTTCAGTTTTGTGTTTTCTACCAAACCTGACCAATCCTCTGGATCTCAGTTCTCTTCAAGCTTTTTCATGCACGTCATGACTAAGGTTTCACAAGTATAAGTCAGTTGACTGAGAGCAGTGAACATAAATCTAATAGAGCCCTGAAGTAATTGGTTTACTGAGGAATGAATGCCAAGTTCATTGAGAACTTGGAGAGAGAATGAGCATAAGAAAACCAAGAAAAACAAGCAATTAACAGTGTTTATATTAGATTACACAAATCGACTTAATTTTCTCATAATATGTTCAACATTTAACCCCACCATTTCTTTGTATTGCAGTTATTTTTAAGGGTGGCATCCATGAAATTCCTTAAACAAAGATATCAAGGTTTTCTTTATTAAATTTTTTTAATTCATATGTTTCATTTAATTTCACACATGGCTGAGGACAATTTTTAATGCAATTCCAAAAAACACAGGTGGCCCATTTTTTAACGCTGGCTAAAAAATATCTTCTGCAGGAAAAAATTTGCAAATTTGGAACGTCTTGGTACAACAATATACAACTATGGAAAGCCTATAGTTTGGTATACATATACATGTAGCAACATTTTCAGTATGTGTACAGGAAGAAACAAGCAGAAAAACTTGAAGAGGTGAATCTGGGTGAACTCCCAGAGGAGCCCCAGAGGATATCCCTGCTTGCATAGTAGGACCGGGTAAAAAAGTAGTTTCTGAGACTTCTTGCACTGAAAGATATGTGAAATAGTATTTCCTGCTACCAGCTAGTTTAAGTTGATGATTGGGTCCAAAGGTATATCTGATATAGTGATCTAATCAAATGTTTTCAGGAACTTAATCTAATAATAGCTAACATCTCAGGAGCTGTGTTGAACAGAAACAGCTGGATTCATAGTATCAGGACTTAATTTGCCTACCCACTGTAAAAATCAGGCATTGACCTTGATGTTTCTTGTCTACATTTATATTCCTAGAGATTCAAAATTTCTTGAAAATATTGTAAAGTTCAATGTCAAGAGCTAATACAAATATACTCTTTCAATTCTTCTAGATCTTCTAGATTATAAATCCACCCTCTAGCTCTACTAGGAAATGTAACCACATTAAATCTTCTGTGAAAGTCATTGTTTGAACTTGTGTCTCAGCCATGTAATATTTCACTGGACAATGTTGAGGAACTGAGGACAGGTATTTTTCTGAAAGTGTACAGATTTGCTAAAACTTACATTTGGTCTATGAGAATTCATGTCCTATGAGAATCAAGACTTGATTCTACATCTCAATGGCCAAAATGGAAGCTGAGGTTTTGTTGCTTCAGATTTTCTACCTGTTCTCTTTTTCTTACTTTAAAACTGAGAAGAAGAGTATGGAGATGCTTTTTCATAGTTTGACTCAGAACAGGAATGTTAAACCAAGGCTGTGTACCCCCTAAACAGTCAGATATTGGGAATTCTGTGGGTGGTTTGAAGCAAATAAACTTTCATGGGGACAGAAAGGACAAGTGAGAATGACTTGTTCAAAGGTGAATGAGTGCCCTCTCCAGGAAGATAGGATGTTCAAAATGCTCCTCATATGCAAATAGAAGGCTCAAACTATGGGCTATATGCCATCATTTTCTTCTCTGGCTGGTTTGCTTTTGATTGGTAGGTTGTTTTGGGTTTTTTTAATGGAATATTTTTTAATGTGCTTTTTGAGCTTAATCCAGAAAAACAGAACACTTCTTTTTAGAAATGTTGAAATGAACTGTTTTGAAATTTCTGCATTTCTTTCTTATTAATCAGAAGCTTATTTCTCTGTCCTGAATTTAGCTATCATTTGCAAACAGCTTTAGTTCAAAAAGAGCAACCATTTTTGTTGAATAAAAACAAGGTGGGGGTCCATGGGTCCTTCCCAGTCTTCCCCACAGCCTCACACAGATAGTCCAGCCATATCATATATCCTTGCCATATAGTACAACTGCTGCAATACAAGTAAGTGATATCTGACTCTAAAAAATAGATGAGTTCCTTGCATATTTCAGATATTCAGGTAAAATTAGTGTCTCTTTGCTCTGCAGGGTCTCTGGGATAAGTCCTGATTCAAGACGGGAGAATCCTAAACTATCTTAAGACTGCTGAAACCCTTCCACTGTGCCTGAAATGCCATCAAAAGAGCAGGTAAGTGGGACAGGTCTTAATTTTTTCTGACTCTAAGTGACTTAAAAGTGCTTTACTTCCTTGTGTGGTGGTCTGTGAGACAGGCAAAAACCTGCAGTGTGTCTTGTATTGTGAACCTTAAAGAGGATTAACAAATATCTGACTTTCTTTGGCAGTCTGGCAGAGAAAACACCACTGAAGGAGAAATGGATATTGTGATTTTTTTTTTTCCACTTATTCTGTGAACATAGAGGGTTTGAATGGTGTCTGCAAATCACACAAAATGAGGAACCATCAAATCTTTTCCATGGAAAGGCTGAGGTCTAGCTCTGCCACAGGCTTTCATATGTGGGGGCAAGACTGTGACCCTGAGTTCTTAGTCCTGTGCCTGCAGCTGCTCCAAAGAGGACAAGCTTTTTCAGCCCTGCAAGCATCATGGCTTCTTTTTCTGCCTGTTTCTGATTCAGCTGAGCTGATGGAAGAGATCTGCCTTTTTCAGGGTGAAAGCAGCTGTGGTGTTGATTCCTCTGTGGGAACAGTGACAGGATGGGCAGAGCTAACCTTCAGGGCTTGCACCCGGGTATATTGCAGCTTACCAGATCAGCTTACCAGTTTGACTATGCATTGCTCAAAGCCTCACTGTAGACAGATTTTTCCCTTTATTTTTGTGGAAATTTATTTTAAAATGTATCTGTGCTCAAGTTAAGACTTGATCTGCCAAGTTTCGCCCAGAAAACATTTTTGCAGCCAAATTATAAACCCAAGTAAAGGTACACAGAGTAGCAATGGAGAGAGCCTAAAGCATAATGGCACCAGTTAGCTCCCTGATAATGCCACCTTTATGATCTGTTATCTTCCTTTGCCAGCTTCAGTTTGACATTTCATGAGACCCGGGCTGGGCAATTCATTTTAAGCTTAGTTTTGGACTTAGTTATCAAAATAGGACAGTAAAGTTCTCAAACATGCTGTATGTTCTTGGAAAACATTGCAGAAACACAAATATTTCACTTGGACTAAAAGGAGATATAAATCTCACACAGAATGCCTGTCAGCAAATTTAGCTAATATGCTAATTGTCTCAGGAGTGGACTGATGGGATATCCTATCTTAAGACCTTAATGTGGAAAAATCCGCATCTGTCTTATACTGGGAATGTCATGTTAGCAAAATTCATATACCCTCTGAAATGTTTGTCTAATCACAGAAATAGTTTTGGTATTTATTTATTTTTAAAGCACCAATTTATTATTTGTATCTGTTAGTTTGGCCACAGAGTTTTCAGAAACTGAGTACTGACTGGGGTTAGCATGGGGACCATTAAGTATTTTTGAACATATTGTTTTAATTGATGATAGCTTGCTAGCAGAAGCAGTATTTATCTAGCAATTGTGGGGCCAGTACTAAGACATGGAGAATTCTGCCATCCTGTTTCCATGGATTATACAAATGCATCCCAAGGGATGTAATGACCGGCATTTAATAAGTCCCCACGGGTGTGGCTGGAAGTAATGACTCCACCAAAGGCTGTGGGAGAGGCAGCACGTGCAGGTTAGCTCAGAGGAGATGCTCTTACTCTTGCTGGGTACACCCAGCCTGTTTCCAGCCAGACAGCTGCTGCTCTTTGAGTGCTGCAGTACTGGCTGTCTTTTCACCACGAGAATTCACCTGTGATACACATAAACAGAATATGATTGACCTTCAAACCATATACAAGGGCCCAGGATAACCCTGCCAACAGTGTGTCTCTCAGGAGGAGACTTAGAGAGAAGAGGTTGGGGCAATGCAAACTATAAAAGATCCATTTTCTAAATTCTATAGTGGTGTCAGCATGGCACTCACTAGGGATTAGGGAGAAGATGGCTGGGAGTTGAAGAGCTAGCTATCCTCTTAGCAGTACACCATATTTTTCAGTCACTTCATGTCCATTTACACAGAATTTCAGAAAATTCTGAATTAGAAGGGCCCCACAAGGATCATCAAACTAAACTCTAAAGTAAGAGGCCCATACAGGGAACAAACCCACAAGCTTGGTATTACTAGCACCATGCTCAACCAACTAAGCTAAGGCATTCTGGCTAAAATTTGGAAGTTTCCAAGATACAGTCAGCACAAAACATGTAAAAATGTCATGCCACTAGCATGCTTCAAGGGCATCTTATTTTGCAGAAATTCCCAGGTGTCTTATTTGCACATCTTTTCCTTCAAGGACTGCACACCAAACACTGTTTGGAGAATAAATGCCCAGAATGAGCATGCTACACTCCTCACAGGTAGTTGTATTTTTGTTGTAATTTCTTCTGATGGAGAGAAGTCTGCATGCAAAATTCAGATTTCTCCCAAAGCATTGTGGAGATGACAACTTTGCTTAAGGGAATGGTGTTCAGACCCTGTAAACAGTGCAAAAGGGAAGGTGATCTAAACATTACAGAGCTACAATTTTCTTTTTCTGTGCTGTTTTTAGGTCACTGGTGCCAAACAAACATGGGAAAAGTCTCCTCTTTTTGCCCTTGGTCAGTCACACTGATTTTACAGTGATAATTTCCAAACCAAAGTCATTCAAAGTATCCATTCCTCTTGCTGCCTTCAGCATTGTGTCTCTCAAACACGTCTTTCCAGGAAAACTGAACCTGGAAAGAAAAAGTGGGAAGTCTAGTAGCTACAGGATAATTACTGCACTGGATATTTTGCATAGCTCTGATTTAGTTATTGACTGGACAATTCCTTGCAACATCCATTTTAATAACGGGAAATTAGTAGTACCATGTACTGTATTTTTTTGGCTCTCTGGACATGATAAGTAGCTAGCGTAATATTACTATGATGGGGGTTTTTCACAGAAATTTTAAGAATTTGTCCATCTCTCAGAAAGAAATCCCTTATCTGATCAGCCTAACTAATGTCTCCAAATTTAAGAATTTTTTTTGAAGCTGGGAGGTTTTTGTCCGAGGATATACAGAACATATTATTAATTGTTTTTACCTTTATAAAACATAAAAGTTTTCAGAGTACTTTTTCAATAGTACAATGGGTCTACTTCATGAGAAACAGAAAACTCTACATCTGAAAAACAGACAAACTTCCTGAGCCACTGCTCTGACTATTTTTGTGTTAGATTGACAGAGAAATAGAAGGAGACACTTCCTTTAACTGTGGTGGAAAATGCTTTGGTTGTGTCATGTATGAATACTTCAAATATAGAAAGATAATAGATTCTGCAGGTTTTAGGTTTTGTTTTGTTTTTGTGAAGAAAACAATATAAGGTTGTACAGGAAACTTGCAGCCTAATTAGAATTTGTATTAAAATAAATTAAAATAAATGTTGATGTCCTGCAGGACTGCCATGTGCATTATATCTGTTTCTTCTGAGTAGCCACTGCCACTACCAGAGCAGACAGTAGATGTCAAATCCTTTTGTTGCTGCTTTTCTTTCCAGAACAATAATAGCAATGTGGAAACAGCACATGGTTTTTCTAAAGTTATATTAGACATATCTGATCTTCTTGTTTGCAGTAATCTGACTTTGGCAGGCTTTTTAAAGACGGGTTAGGGAGTATTACATGAGACAGTGGTGCTAGGCAGCCAAACTTATGATATTTTGCAGCTCCAGAAAAGAAAGTTCAACACAGCCAAGATCTGAACAGAACAGATATTGTATATTAAAACAGGCTGAAAAACCTAAGAGAGAAACATCCAAATGTTGCCCAACTAAGCAATTGCATTGGCAGCTTGCATGGAGCTAAAGAGGTAAATCAGATATGCAGAAAATAGGGAGATTGTAATCCCTTTAATAAGGGAAGTATGCCCTGTGGGGGACTACTCCTCCCAGCATGCAACTGCAAAATGTCATAGATCTCAGCTGCCCTTGAGCATTACGGCTGAAAAGCATGCAAAATTGCTTTGACACAAATAATCCTATATACAAAGTGAAGGCCATTGCCTCAGATGCTGCTGGAAAACAGATCTCCTCTCCCTGTCCCAAAGAGATGGCAGAGACATGAAATTACCCTGACAAATATTTTTGTCTAGTTGCACACCATTTATAAAGCTGTTTTGATCTCATCATTGTTATTGGAGTTATAATTACCTGTAGGAGAAATTTATTACAAAAATACTGACATTAGTAGAGAAAGTAATTTTTATTTTTGGCTGGGAGATCATTGCAGAGAAAGGTATATTATAAAAACAAAGAGAAATAAAGAAAATTGGCAACAGCTGCACTTTAAAATGGAAATTAGGTGATGTTTCTAAATAATAATTTGAAAATTAAGTGATGAGTCAACAAATGTAAAATTTTTAGGAGTATAGCTTTTCAAATTAAATTAAAATCTGTCAAAAATGCAAGAAAACTTTGAGCTGTATATCATCCTTTGGCTGAAGTAATGTGTTGATGTCACCTTCCCAGATAACTGCAGGGACAGACACTGACTTCATGTAGTTAGAGATGTCTCTGGCGGTGATGGGCTTCTCCAGATGCCTGTCTGCAAACACCTTTTTAGAGGAAGAGATTGTAACTCCACTTTGATACTGAAAATAAGTTTCCTGATTGCTGTTTAGCTGTTCTGCATCAAGTGACTGAATGCACACACATATTCCCAGATAAAATCTATAATGAGGTTGAGAACATACATAGCAGTGATTTGGCAAAAAATCCTTTTATGCGGCTGTTGTGGTACTCCTAAAACAAACATTGAAAGATCAGAAAGTCTTACAAATGCAAGATTAAAAACACCAAAATAGAATCATACATATTTTCAGATGGAAAGCCACCAAACAACCTTACCTCTGCCTCAATGTAATGACGTATTAGGTATGTAAAAGGCATTATATACATTAGACATGTAAAAGGCTCTGATCAACCATCAGAGCAAAGGATTCTAATTATTTCCTTCCTGTGTGTCTGGAAAATTAAGTTTACCCTTCTACGTGTCCTCACATAAAATAAACAGTCATATTAATTTTAACCCACTTCCATAAACTGCTTGAGATAATAATGTCATTTTCCTTAATTAATTCTTACAATAACTCTAAAGTACGGTACCTTTTTTTCACAGAAAGAAAAAAGGAAGTAAACACAACACAGCTTTGCAGTTGCACTGCAGAGCTTGTTTTTGCTGTAGAACTTTTCAAAATGTCTGCCACTTCATAGGAGAATGCTATTTGATTTGTAGCAGAAGGCTGCAATGTCTAATTTCATATTATTTGACATGCACTGCTTTTGACTCCTTTATTAGTTGTTTATTTAGTCTTTAAGATTTCTTTGAAGAAGGCAGCAATCAGCAGGTTTGTCTTCAGGTTGGAGTGCTGCCAGCATTTCTAGAGTCAGTTCCCTGCCCCTTGCACAATTCCCTGTACATCCACACACCTCACTGCTTCCCCTGGCAGGTCTTTCCCCATTTCTGCACTCCAGCTTCTGCCAGCCCTTCAGAGCAGAGCTGACTGAAGCTTGCTTCCTTTGCTCTCTGCTTTGTTAGCATGCAGAGGGACGCTGTGGTCAGGGTTAAAAGAAACCCTTGGAACAGGTTTCCAAAAAAGGGGGGGAAAGCCTCCCGCTCCTGAAATGGCTGCCAGCTGAGGAATTTCCTGAAGAATGACAAGGACAGCCAGGGGGGGGGGGGGGGGAAGCCTCCCTCTACTGAAATGGCTGCCAGCTGAGGAATTTCCTGAGGGATGACAAGGACAGCCATTGTGGTAGCTCCTTGGGTATTGCCTCTACCCACAACACTGCCAGCTCTGTTGGTGAGGGAAGTTCACGGGGGCTGCTCCGTGACTAAAGCTGGTTGGGGCACCAGCACTGTGCTGGGTTTATTTTCAGAAAATTGACTCTATGTGAAGGCAACTTTTAGAACTGTCAAGAGAAAGGCCATAGATTAAGCCTTTAGTCACCAAACCTTTCCATTTGAGAGAAACAGTCACCCTAAGCTGTTAGACAGCAGGTCCTGCAGTGCTGAGTGCTTGCTGTTCTCCTGGATTTTGCTGATGTTCATAGGTGGTAAGAAGGATTTTAGAAATATAAAAATGGAAAATGGATCTTCCAAATGTCATTTTTAAGTTATCTGATCTGTAATTATGCCTTTCTTTTTGAATCCAGGAACTGGTCAGCCCTTCTCTCCATGGACATTATATGAGCAAAAGCATTGAGCAGCTGCCTCAGGCAGAGCAAACACACTCAGGCCAACCAAACTCAGGGGGAGACATTTCACTTTACAGACATCTCTGCTGGTGGCTCTAGATGTACTGTAATGTTTCAAGTAAACAACCTTTCAAGCACCTCACCTTTCCACATTTACTGAGAAAAACCCTTGGCAAGACTTTTTTCTGACACTCTCTCCTAATTCTGGCATGCTCTGTATCATCTAAAGCCTTTAAATACTTTTCTAAAATACATACTTATAATCCTATGAAAGCCTCAAGTCAGACACTCTAAAGTTCAGTTATTTGTCTCTTCTCTACCGTCATGGTCCCAGGGTACTGAAAACTAAATGACTTTGAAGATATAGAAGATCACAGCTCTGAGAAAACAAAACAAAACCCCAAAAAAACCCCAACAAAAGGATTGTTAATTCTATCAAAATTGTAAAGGATACAGAGATGCATGCATTTCAAGAGGAGCCTAATTTTTAAGTGGCTGTCAAAATTTTGGCTATATATCTGATGGTACTGAACCCAGCATCAAACACAACAGATATGGCTATTTTAATCTAAAAAAGCCAAAAAAAATGTTGGTGGTAAGAGTATCTCAGTACTCCAAATCATGGTCACACCCAAGCTGGAGACTGACTGAAGGGATTTTCTGTGCATTTATGTCACACAGGCATAGCTAAATCCCTCACTATAATTAATCACTTAATTTGGCTTAAAGTCAGTACAGTGTGAGTTTCCAGGAAAGTGCTGAGTACCAGCCATTTGCTGAAACACTCAGAGGGGCATGCAGCACAAGACAGCTGTGGTTTGTATATTGCTCCAGAATAAGGATGCTTTCTTGAGAGGGAGCCATAAGATTGATTACATGAAAGATAATTCATATTGTAAATATAAAATACTTTGGTCATGAAAAGAAAATCAATTAAATATTCTACCGTGGTTCAATGCAGAGCCTTCCACATGGAACAAAGCTGAGAGAACAGTCAAACCTATTTTTCCTTCAGATGCAGAAAAGACTGACTTATACAGAGCTTTCTGGAGTATCTTTTGTGTTTAAAAACAGGGGGTGAAATCACAATTGTAGCAAATGCAATTACTACATTTCCTTTGAATTTAATGGATGAAATTTTATCTCAATGAAACTAGTCAGATAACCAACAACTTACCTCACTCATCTGCAAAAGAAAGAATAAATGTTCTCCCATATATCATTATTATCAATCTGAAAAAACTGCACCACATATGCAGAAAAATCTCAAGTAGGTTATCCTCTTGATAGCACTGAAGGCAAATTTCTCTTTCCACAGCAATCCAGTAGAAATATTGCCAATACAACCTTTCCTACTTATGGAGATAATAGTAATGAATGAAAGGTCTAGCATGACTGTATAATAGTTTAAAATACAGCTTTGTCTCTCATGACATCTGTATAGACTAAATGAGTTGTTGAAGGATTTGAGCAGTTTTACAGAGTATATTAAGTTTCAGGACTTACATACAAAAAAATATTCATTTGGTTACTTGTTGAAATCCAGAGCCAACAATAACTTTGGGATTTATTAAAAGCAGGCCACTGTTTTAATGGGAAAATATTTTTATGCTATGAACAGGACTTTTTTATAAGTCTTGTAAAAACTCAAAGAAAAGCAATGAAGGTTCTTGGGATGGATGAATTTTGCTGCTCTTGAGTCAATTAGTATAATAAAATATTTGTTTTGAAGTGGAAACAGCACCTGTTTCATTTACTAGCAGGAAAACTAGGACTTTATTTACTATCCTAGTTGTAGAAAGAGGCTATAAAAATTAAAGATGAGCAGGTGTTAATTGATGTTCTGTGACATGCTACTTGTGGGTATCCTGAAATTGTCCATTTCTAATAGAACCACCAGCTGCCAGGCAAGATTTTGATAATAAGGTAAATTATTACTACAGATTGTATTTTACTCAGTCTGTCAGACTGCATTAGGCTGCCATTGTAGTGTCTCTGTTGGAACTGCCCTTTTGTCCGGGTTTCTCCTGATATACAGCAAAGTTTCTAACCACACTGAGACAAGAGTTATAGTGTATGGTTATGTTCAGACAAAATGTTACACTGCCAGCATGCCTGTGAGTAGGTTCCCTTCCCATCCTGTCCAGTGGAGCTGGGTGATGGAGATTTGTGCCCACTACTGAACCACTTACTGAAAATACCCACAAACAGCTCTCAATTCCAAACACAGTAAGAAAGGAAAGGAAAGGAAAGGAAAGGAAAGGAAAGGAAAGGAAAGGAAAGGAAAGGAAAGGAAAGGAAAGGAAA
>VZUI01042603.1:0-22273 GCA_013401135.1 Cettia cetti
TCCCTGCCACCTGGCAGGGCCCATCCCCCTGGTATCCCTTTGTCTTCGAGGAGTCTTGCTCAACCATCAGGCATCCAACCTTTGGTTAACTCAATCACTGTTTTCCGGCTTGGCTTCCTACAACTCAAACTTTGCTTTTAGTTCAATTTCATTTCCAGGTTTTACACTCTTACACTCTTTTACTGGGCAATCATATTTGTAGGGCCTTACTGCCTCATCCTCCCCAACAGGATATAAGCCTAAAGATATGATTTTATGGTCACTTTATTTAATGCTGTGTCAATCAGAGATTGAAATCATCAATTCTTTATTTGAGCTTTGGAATTGTTTCTATTTGATCTATGTTCTTAAGTTGTTTTGGTGATTGGAATCCAGCAGTTTTATTCATATGAATTTTAAAAGCTGAGAATTATTTCTTTTTCTGCAATTTTAGAATTTCATGTGGAAGCAAGTTTATTTTTTTTTATGCATTACTTTTTATTAGAAGAATGAAATTATTGCTATGAGTTTTAGCCTGTTCACACATCTGCATAGCATTTGATTATGTGCTTTCCTCGGAACACTTAATATTTGATGAGCCCTGAATTCAGCTTTTCAGCTTATTGACGCATCACAACCAACCCATTTATTTGGTTTATTTTCACCTTTGTGACTCAAATGTTTATCAGCAAACCACTTGAATTCTAGAGAAAAAATCCAAAATTGATTTTGCATGTCTGTACTGTGATGTGATGGTTTCACAGAGTTATGTGGAATCCAAAATGTTGTCTTCCTCCAAAATATTGAAAACTGATTTTGGTATGCTTAATATTACTATAATTTGGAGCTCAAACTCATGAGCTTTGTTGTGCTGAATATATACTCATCAAAGACAGAGCTTACAAAAACCAGGTAGAAAAAGAAGCAGCAAATTAGATTTTACAGTGAGTGATATTGGTTATGGTGTTCAGGTATTTGTTGGGAGTATCACATTTAAAGCATATTTTGAGGGAAGGACTCACTGACAGAGAAATTGGAAAGATTTAAAAAAGTCCCTAAAAAAAGTAATGGAAAATAGTCATAAGAGGATAGGCGTTTTAAAAAAAGTTTGGAGCTGATGGGCAGCTGAGAGAAGGAGAAGAGTGAATGCTAGTTGCCTAGGAAGATGCTTTTGGGCATTTGAATGAGAGTGGTTTTGACTGATTGCAAAGCATAGGATCCTGAGAGGATCTAGGATGGAGAGTATTTTAATTTGCAAGACAGATGGAACACCTGGGCAAGCAGATCAGTAAGCTACACATATATTCAAAGAGAAAGCACCACAGGAGTTTTAGAAGTGTGGAAAAACAAGAAAATGCATAAGAATGAACTCAGGAGGGATCAGCAAATGGGCTGGATTCACTGGTGAGCACGTAGAAGAGGGTTTGGTCTTGGGTTTTGTCAGTCATTATTTGAAATAATCAGTGAGCCCCTATGTGCTGAAACAGATTTGAGGAATGAGCCAAATGCCTCAAATGATGTGGACAGGGCACATGGGTTCTAGGAAGGAAAGCAGACCTGTTTAGCTGGAACATAGGCCTACTCAACAGATAAATTCCAGAGCTGAAAAATAATATGAATTTAGATATTTCTTAGGCATTCACTAATGGTTAGAGTACCATCAGAGTAACAGATTGCAAGAATGAGCCATGGCACAGTTGTAGAGTACACCTTGCAATACAAGAAATGGAAGGTAAGTGAATGACAGGAAAAAATGAAAAACAGCAAAAATCAGGATTTAATGATAACCATAGTCTCTTCTTTACCTTCGTACATGCTCAGCAGTCATCTCTTCACCTTTTAGATCTTTCTCAGCAGTTATCTCTTCACCTTTTTTAGATCCGATAGTACAGACAGGAATGGTTTTGTTATTTGTATTGTGACTTTTAACCCCCTGTAGCTAAATAGAGCTAAATAAATCCTTTGGTGTCCTTCATGTTTTCTAGAACTGGAAGGCTTCCTGTATGTCTGTTCTTAATCCTCCTCATGTTTCGACAGTTTTTTAAAGTGTGTGGACAGAGGTTAAATTTTCCAGAAGGTATTTCTTTAGTCTACATTCAGTCTAAGATCACACCACTACACATTATCATGTTCTTGGTGCATCAATTAAGTCTATATATCCTAGTATCTTCTAAAGTTTGAAATTCTTAGTTTGCTTTCTTTCCTGTCAGTAAGGTTTGTGTTTTCATGGAATATTACTGAAGAAAGTTTATGGAATTTAGAAATCTTTGGATTAATTTACTCACTGACTTGTTGGATTCTGCTGCTGGCAGATCCTGAGATTTTAGATAGAAAGTCCTTTTCCCAAGCCCCGTGCCAGAAGAAGAGGTTGGAATCCATCGGCTCAGGTTTTCAAGATTGTTTATTATTTTCTTATCTGTTACATTCTTTCTCTGCCCTGCCAAGGTCTTTGCTGTTGCAGGGTTGGGAGCTGACTCTTCCGCTGCCAAGGCGGTGCTTTGCTTTTATACTAGATAATACGTGTTCTATATTTACAGTTAGTTACCAATACCTATCACCTGTGTTACAGTTCTTTTCTACTCTAATCCAATCCAAAAATGCCACCACCACAGCAGAAAATGGATGACAAGAAGAAGGAACAGAAGGACAGGGACCACACCCTGATCCTCCATGTTGTCTCTTCTGACTCCATCCTAAAAACCCCAATATTCTACATTTGCACCCCATGATTACTTAACTACTATTACTAACTATCATTCTTTATTACACTCTTGTGGTCTGTAATTCTTTTTGCAAGCTGAAAGCTCTTCCATGGACCGAGGTCAAAGACAGTGTCTCCCTGAGCTCTGTGCAGGGGGGTCTCCGACCTCCTGCCAGGATCTCAAAGCTTCCAGGGCAGTCAGGGGACCGCCCTGGACTCCAAGACTGACTGTGCTACCAAAAGATTTAAATAATGATAAACGTGCATCTAGAAGCCTCACTTGTCAAGGGGAGAAGTTGGCCTGTACAAGAAGCATGTATTTCTGCTGCCATGGTGTAATTTTGCTATTGATTCCAAAAGCAGAAATCAATGCTTGTTCATTAGGATTACACTCATTGAACCCTATCCTGTGCTGTTTACTGACTTTTTTATCTTTAAAAAAATATTAAACCTCTTTGTTGAGCTTAGCACCTTCCTTCTACTAATGAACTTATTACAGTATCTCTTAAGTGTTTTATATTTGTAAGTGACATTAAGTATTGTATACTCTGCTGTTTCTGACTGGCACTTCACATATAGCCCTTTCACTCTCATCTCAGAACTGTTACAATGTTGTTCACTATATTTTAGTTGTCAGTGGAGATGAAAGTTATTCCCAGCAAAATCTGCCATGAAGTTGGCAGTCATAGAGCAACTGACATCAAGTACAAGTCCCTTTCTGTCAGGGTTATGGCATGGTAGTGACTGAAATAATGTTAGGGTTTTGCATGTCACCCACCTCGGGAGAATACACAGTAGATATGCTGGTTGGACACCTTAATACCTAACACTAGGGCTGGTAATTGTAGTGGAGTATTCTTGAAATTTAGTGGATTTTCTTTATGGTCAATTATTTGCTCTTTGCCTATAGAAGTGCATGTGTACTACATATATTTCTTTTTAAAACTTTAGAAAATGTTGGGACACCTATTAGCAAAAAACTAAGATGTAAAGACTTAAAAAAAATTTATGCAATCTCACCTTTACAGGCATCAAGCTCTTCTAATGGCTTTGTAAAAGATGTAGACTGAACTTTGTTTGTAGACGGGAGTCCAGTCTGGTTTTGGATATTCTGCAATTTAGGACCCACACATGGTTTCATTCAAGGGGATCTAGTTTTGTTTGCTTTGTCAAATATACTAATCCTGATGAGCAGGCCCCAAATGCAAAGCTAGCTTGGACAGGCATTGTCAATAACCCTTCAAGATAATGAGTATCACTTTAAATTGTGTCCACTGTTTAAGCAATGTGTTGTGTAGGGTGAAAGTTCTTAAAGATGGAGGAGAGATGTGGATAGAAACATCCTTAAGATGTGCTGGTAAAACAGCTGAGATTTCGAGAGCCAGAAAAGCATGACACCCTA
Organism: Cettia cetti; assembly: GCA_013401135.1. Classification (NCBI taxonomy): domain Eukaryota; kingdom Metazoa; phylum Chordata; class Aves; order Passeriformes; family Sylviidae; genus Cettia; species Cettia cetti. The sequence goes on from VZUI01042603.1 coordinate 4,083, forward strand.
ACAAACAGGTAAAAATGTTTGGGATTAGGGAAAACATTTCTGCAGTTTGGGTGAAAAGACACACAGAGGAATTTATCAGCCTGGATCTTCTAATAATTTCAGAGAAGTATTTTCTTTCAGAATTTTTCTTTCTTGTTTGGTTTTATGGCAGAAGATCTAATTTTATATTGAGAGGGATTTTGGTGTTTCCTCACCTCTGAAAACTGGCTCCAAAATAACCAAAATAAGTTTCCAAGTTCTTTTGAGCTGTCCTGGCTTGACTGATATTACTTTTCCATTGGAGTAACCACTATGCTGTCAAATAACACTCACATTACTCCTTTAATCTTAATTTTAGTGATGTCAGACTTCAGTTATATTTTTTGCATTTTCTCATTAAAAAATGGGGAGGATGTGTTGTGCTCATGAGCATACTGACTAAAGTGCTTTCAGTAGACTGCAGAAGGTGTGTCTGAAACAGAATACAGAAATTAAAATATCATGGCTTTACTGTATCTGTACAGCAGAACCACAGTGTCACTCATCTAGTAATTGTTTTTGTCATCACTCAGTGCTTACTAATGGGTTTTTCCCACTTTTACCCTTGATTGGCTGGACTGATCTTCATTCAGCTCTAGGAAGAGGATGGAAATTGCAACTGCTCAGAAACAGGCAACAAGAACCCCCATATTAAAATACTTACAGAGAGTACATGAAGTACATGAAGATCTCTCAGTGGCTGACGATAATGCTATAAGGTGATTACTGTAATAATAATGCTGGGATAAAAAAATCACTTCAAGACTATCATTGAAGCATTTTGATGCCTTTTTCAGCTATCCAGGGGCAGTTCTAAATGGTCTTGATTATTCCTTCATGTACTTTGCACTTTTGTGACTCGTGTTCTGCATTTTCCTACACATTGAGAAACAACATTGTTTTGCCAAGTAACCTATATATGACCCCCTCCCCCATCAGTTATTAACACTGTGCTAATTTAAAGAAATATTATGCGTTACAGTTTTGCTATTTATACAACACCTGAAAGCTTGTTTACATTGCTCCATTTCAAAAGAAACTCGCTGCTCTATGAAATACTTGAGATTGTCTCAAGTCCGGTCAGGGCTCACATCATTAAATAAATATCAAAGCAAACAACTTGAGTTTTGTCTTTGATTGGAGAACTTCAAGGAATAAATATGCCAGTATACTTTAGTCCTGCCATAACTTTACCATGATTGCTTACATGCTTATGAAATGAAACAGTCTATTAGTACAAAGTAAATGTTAAAAATGCAAACCAATATTTATCTCAATCATAAGCCAAGCTGTTTCTTTTCCAAATGAAACATGTTTGCAATTGCATCTGCCTGCTGTGACTGATAAAGCTTGATAGAACATTTTCTAAGTGTGTCTCAAAAGTTTTCCATGGATATTGACTTTACAACCTCCTGCAGACGGAACAGCCACAATGTAAGCTACCTGTAAAAAGGAATGAAGAAGTTATTTGTCAGTAATTGCATGCTAGCAATCTGAATACTACAGATATTTTAAAAAGCAGGTTTGCATGTATTTATTGCAAGAAGAAATTCAACTGGATTTCCATCACAAATTGTAAATGGTAAAACAATAGCCTAATTTTTAAGGTGTAAATGGGTTTCTAATAATTAAACTGATTCAGTTTTGCTGCTATGTAGAACAACAGTACAAGTCTGGGTGAATGAAACTGGTACTGCTGTACTAATAACCCACAAATGTGCATGGAAACGTGGACAGGACTGCTATACTATGATCTATGGTCAAGGATGTCTGGTGAAATTTAGAATGGTAAGTTTCTTTCAAAACAGCTTACACGTCTTCTTTTCTTTTCTTCTGAATAATGTTGTCACTTTTTAATGGCTCATTTTGCTTTTTTAATTAGGAAAACGCCCAATTGCATCCTTTCTGGTGGCCTTGCAATGCTCATTTGAAGCTGAGTGAAATATTTTTATTGTACATTTAAAGAAGAATTAAGAATATGAAACTAACCATAAAAAGAATGGAAAATGCACTGTTTCATAAAGTAAAGAGATTGCACCAGGAAAAATAAGTAAAAGGAGAGAACTGTGGCCCTCAAGAGTTTCAGGGCTTTTTCAGGTTTTGCTGGAAGCAGCTTTGACAGGTTCAGATGTTGATTACAACCTTGGTCAGAACCGTCAAGCCACCTTTTTTTTAGGACTTTGAGTTGAGTACATGTTTATAAAATAATAATAAAAAAATAAAGTGTTTTGGATAGTTGGAATAAAAATGACTTACCTTCTAAAAGTTCTGTTTACATATTTCTCCTGTTACTATAAACTTTCTAGCTCAGTTTATTACTACAAACATTATCTTTAACAGTCTTGTAGAATGCCTGAATATATTAGTTAGACTGTTCTAAATCTGATTTTTCACGAACAAAAAAGTACTCCAAAAATGTAAGAAATAGCGAAAACTATGTTTCAGACAGCTTTATAAGTCAATTGCAACTATTCTAACAGCAGCTGCTGAGAAACTTCTTTGAATTCTTTCAATACCATATCCTGACATTACAAAATCTGTCATTGTGATATATCTTGAAGTGTAGAGTAAAATATAGTACAGGCTTCTTGCACGGTATGAAAAGTTTCAGTTTTATGACTATACTGTTATTCAGCCTTTCATCTGCAGTACAGATCAACATTTCTGAATTTATTACATACATCTGTCTGAGCTCTTGCTGCTCAGTGGGGAAAAACAACAGTTGAACATAGGAAACTGGAACTTCAGTTCTGACAGGTTTTGTTCTAAGTAATCAGAACGTATCACAATCGTGTTTGAGGCAGATGAGGTAAAACAAAATGAAACAAAATTAAAAAAAACAACCAAAAAACTACCACGTTTTCCCTTCTATAAAATTGACCAAAAAGATATTTATTTTCCCTGGAAATAGCCTGATTTTACACGATTTTGATTCTCATCTCAAATATTTTTTAATTGCTTTCCCACTAATATCTGAAAATCATCTGTAAAGCTGGCATTGCAATCTTCTATTTTTTACCTGTTCTTGAAAAGGGACCAGGATTGAGGAAAACATAAATTAGGTAATTAAAGTCCAAAGCACAATTTTCTGTTTTGGCTTATTCATTGAACTTATATGTGTTTCTGGGAGGTAGACTAAAATACTTCAGACAGCTTAGCATCTACATGAAAACCCCAAGTGGTTGTGTAAAGAATAAGGAAGTTTCATAGAAATAAAAGGGGGAAAAAAAATCACTAATCAACTTAATAAGAATACTGGGTGGAAATAAGACAGAGATGCAGATGGAGGAAAAATGCAGAGTTGAGACAGAATCATCAACTGAACTACAAGGAGTGAAAACATATTCTAAATTAGAATCTTCTGAACTATTTGTATGAGGAAATGCTTTTGCATCTACATCTATTCTGCTGTTGTAATGGCTTCAACTCTTATTGGAAAGCAGAGTGGTTATGTTCTTGGTAAAATATCATTCAGGAACTGTCTTTCTTCTACAGCCTGTGTAGATGGGGAAGAGCACAAGAGACAGAGAGTAAATCTCTAAGAAGGCAGGCAGTTTGGATAGCAGAAACCTTTGCTTCATCTTGCCTCTGTTTAGTCCATCATGAACATTATTTCTCAATGCTGGATTTTTTCCTATTAAAGAAAAATTTTGTGTCCCTCCGTCCCCCCCCTCTCTCCACAGAGCTATGATGCCAATCATGGTGAGAGAGGCTTGATATAATACCTTTTTTCAGAAGTCCCTTTGTAGTCCACTTTTTAGGGTTTTTTCTTTTCTTTTTTACATTTGGTCTCTAACAATCCACTTCTACATTAAAATTATTATCACTTACTGTGTACTCTGTCCCATAACTGACATGATTTCTTATATTCCTCCTTTCTGTCACTGAACATTCTGGGTTCAACTACATAGGAAATTGATGTCTTCTCTTTTCTTCCAGATCACTTTGGCCTCCTTTCTCCATCACCACAGATAAATGTCTTCCTTCTATGTCCTGATTTCTCTTTCCTTGTCCTCTCTTCTTCACATACAACAAACAGATCACATCCAGGTAATAAATTATATTTATTTTTGAATAATAATGCTGCTGCTCCAGTAGTTTCCTGCTTAATTACTGATCTGTTTTTGTCAGGTGTAAATGATCATTCCTGCTTGAAATATTGCTTCCATGCTTATCTCTCTCTCTTCTGCTACTCAGATTACAGTTCAGTCCAGCTGCCATGTCTTTCCACATCAAATTCACATGTCACCAATGGTCATTACTCTAATTTAATACTTTCTTCTCTTTCTGGTGTTTATCTAAGCACCATCACAAGGTCACTCTTTCTTCCATACCCATTTCAAACACTGAAACACCATTTCCAATTACAAATTTCCCATTTAACTCAACCTCTTTCATATTCTGAAGCAACATATAATGAAATAATTATAAATCTGACATTTATTGTATTAGGTAAGTATTTCTACAAATAAAATATGGCATATTTATATATTCATTGCATGCAGAAATACTATGACTTAAATATGTGCAAAAATAAGATAATGATCTATATGTGAAATCCTACTGAAGGAATGTATAAGTGCCTTTTATCTTCTTTAGTTTTGTCTATGAATCCTAGCAGACTATTTTATACAGGTTTTAATTTGCCTCTACAATAAAACAAATTCACAATTTATTTTCTTTCTTCTGAAATACAACGCTACTCTAAAAATTTTGCAAATTGCTACCTTCATGTCTATTTTGAATGTAAATGATTCTTCATTTTTGCACATGTCACCTTTTCAATGACTTTCTCAGGGACTAGCTAATAATCTAATGCAGAAGATGTCCAGCTTTGTTTAATTCACATTTTTTAGTCAGCTTACAAGACATAGTGCCCTCATCTTTTGAACGGGATTCAAGAATACCAAGTGCTGAACACATATGAAATATAATCCCGGGGGGCCAGATATGTCCCCACCAGGGAAAGCTGACCCTCTTTTGCAGTTTAAATAGTTATTCCTGAATTTGTGTCCTGCATAATTTCCTGCACTAATATTTTAAAAGAACAGATAAAATAAACCCTTGTTTTATTGCACTTCTATTTGCTGACGGAAGGAGATCCAGATGAATTTATATGGACATCATCAGACTTGAACAGGGTTAATCTGCTTAGGCTCAGGTGAGTTCATTTTAGTCTTGATTCACTTCATTGCACATCTATAATGGTTATTAACAAGCTTAAGGACCTTTGGGAGCTTATGGATAACAATGCAGCACCATGGAAGGTGGGAAATCATTATCCTCATAAGACTGGTGTAATAATTTGCAGTCACACACAGTTTCTGTACTAATCCTTGGGGTTGGGATAGGTCACTAGGTCTGCAAACCTTTCATCAACTTTATACATTTTTTGCTCTTGCTCTTTAATTAATGGATATATAGTAACATAAAAGTAGATGTAAAGAGTTTAACGTATAAGTTTGTTCAAGCATCACTGGCAAATTTTACTGCTTGTATGTGTATATTAATTTTAAATATAAGGCGTATGATTTTTTTCTTCTCACGATCCTATATATCCACCATCTGTCTCATGATAATTGATATACAATGTTTAAGAATTGTAAGAAACTCCACTGACAATTTTAAAATTAATGGTAATTTCAGATAATATTTCCTAGAGTATTTAGTTCAAATTTTGTAATGTATTTAGATAATAACAGGTGTCTGAATAATTCTTTATGTAAAAAAGGTACTTATTCTGGTGGTTTTTTAATATAAGTCCAAGTACTGGAAGGAAATGCATATATTAATATTATAATAAGTTGTGAATATATAATATTCAAAAAACTTATGCTTACAATACCATGTTTTTCCACAGTTTTTCAAATACTTACTTGGTCATGTTAAGTGATGTTGTACACTTTCTAAGAGAGCAGAGGTTCTGTAAGGTTGAAATTCACAGTCATCTTTAATCTCTGTGTTTGTGACTCAGAGAATGGAAGAGGTTAGAGTAGTTGCAGTTCCTATCTTATTTGGTGTTTGGATTTTTTTGTTTGTTTGGTTTTTTGAGGGTTTTTTTTTGTATCAATGTCCTTCCGAAGGTCCAATGTTTCCCTCAGTGAAACCAACTATTTCATATTGTACTTCTCTGAAAAGTGTCTTTGACACTGTTGTGCAAACAGCAACACAACTCCGAGTTCAGAAGGCTGAAGTCAGAAAATTACTCTGATTTATTCTGGGACGTGTCTCCTTTTTATACTATTTTACACAGGCCAATTTGATTGGTGAAACAAGGACAAACTTCTCCAACTACATTGTTCAAACCAGAGGGACATCAAGAAGAAAAGGAATGAAAACATAAGGTACAGTTAGGAAAACATGTTTTATTTACAGAAAGTTGCCTGGGAAAGGAATTTCAGAAAACCAAAACATCCCAGGCATGAAACCAGGGCTACATGTCTTTTAGCTCCTTCTAGGGTGCACATTATTAGGGAAGATGGAGGCAGATGTGTTACTCTTCTTTTGATGCTGTATCCTAAAGTAACAAAGAGATCAGGGGTTAGAAAGAGAATATGCAAAAGAGGAGAATAACCCAGTGGTAATTAGGAGATTCAGGAAAGAGAGGAAGTGAAACAGCAAAGCTCTTAAATACCGGTGCTGGCTCTGAAAAATGAATTTTGTATTGGATAAAGTCTGACATATCAAAGAGAATATGGACATTTCTCAGAAGGTTTCCAGAACCTTATAAACTGCTGCTAGTCAGCAACAAGTTTTGGCTTGGGAAAGCCACACAGCTTGTCATGGATAATAAAAGATTATAGCTACTACCCTCTCATATGATTGGACCTATGCCAGGATGCTGTCCAAAATGAAGATGTTCCCTATCACTGTAATGGATGTCCGTTTGATTAGTCAAAAGGTCATGGTAGCATTGTCCAGTGGTATAGTTTGGTGTATAAGCAATCTGCTATTACCTCATCAGAAATCATTTTGTCTTATGAAGGGACATACTTGAATTTTGAATGAACAGTTGGCCAAGAAGGCAGAAGACTGAAGGCTGTCATTGAGCAAGAGTGTTTGGCTATCATTTCCAAGTCAGTCTTTCATTGAGCCCCTTATAATTATTTGTATGTTAATACATTTTTTAAAACTGTTTGGCAGCTACTAGACAATCTGAATTAAGGCAAAGTTTTGCATCTTGTTTTCAATAAGGAAGCCAACAATTTCTGGTGAAGAAACAGTAACAACCTGCCTTTGGGGGATGGTGTGTGTAGCATAATCTATTGATTCACTGGAAATTAGAAAGCATGGGTATCTCTCCTGACTACACTCCAGTGGAATGTGTTAGTTTGGACAAATCACTTAGCTTCCGTGTGCTTCACTTGCTCCATCTGTAAAATGGAGATAATTATGGTATATGCCTCTCAAGGATGTTACAGTACTTAATTAGTGAATTTCAATTCCTTGGAGGTCTTCAGAGGAAATATATTATATGTTAAATATGTCTAAAGTATATTCAAATAATTTAAAAATTATTATAATCATTTCCTATTTAAAATATATCTTTTTTCTTTGAAGTTATGAACTTTGGGACAAAGAATGAGAGATTCTTAAGAATGTATGAAAAAATAGTTTTACCTGCTGCTCAAGTGCTTGTTGGTCAACTGGTTACTTTAAAGGATATGTTCATTCAATTAGCAAAATGAAGGTTATAATTGTTTCTATCTTTCAATATGTTGTGTAAAAATGTTAGAGATGGTGGGAAAGCAAGTAATTTCAAGGAACAATCATAGAATCACAAAACATAGAATGGCCTGACTTGAAAGACACCTGAAAGATCCTCTAGTTACAACTCCCCTGCTATGGAAAGGGGAACCTTTCACAAGACCAGGTTTCTTAGGGTCTCTTCAGCTATAGCCAAGGGCCTGCCATGAATTAATGTAGACCAGAAACTGCAAGCAAATTTCTTGGATAATCAAGTTCTAGACCCACTAAAATATGAACAAGTGTTAGCAAAAAAAAATTTAAAATGTTTAGGTTATGGTCAGGCAGTAAGAGAAAAGTGTTAGACATTGCAGCAGTCAAAGTAACAGAGGGCTGCACTGAAACCTTTAGGAAATACAGTTTACTACAACTGAGTAAGCTTTGCAATATATAGCAAATATAAATGTGGCATTATGTCATTGTCACAGAGGCAGAGCTCTGTCTCTGCTACGTGCAGTTGTATCTCTGTTACATGCACCGCACCTGTATCGAGCCATTCTGTCAGATCTGATATACAGCAAGGAAATAGTGCCACATGAAGGAAGTTTTTCATACTGCTCTGCGATATTCAGAAAAAGATGATCATATGTTTTATCAGTTATAAGTTCCTCATGGCATTTGTTTTCTGCTCAAGACATATGTAACGTTGCAGTTTTTAGTTTTAGGACTGAGCAAGAGTCAGCTGCCTTTTTCAGCTACTGAGTGATAATCAATCTCTGCCATATAAAGCATAGTTAGAATAACTACTTAGAGCCATACATTGATCTAAATGCTTGACATAGATAGAATTAAATCTCACTCAGCACCTTCTTCTCAGTAGCTAGTTGTGACATCTGGTTTAGTTTCATCCTGGTTCCAGATTAAGTAAATGTAACAAATATCTAAAAATATCTGTTAAACTGTGAGAACCTAAACTTCTCTTTTTCTTCAATAAGTCAATAATATAGATATATACAGTGTAGATATAATTCTCATCTTCGATGCAACATCATATACTTCATTAGCGTAAAAAAACCTGATTCTAAAATATCAATTATAAGAAACTAACTGAAATATTCTCTGATGAGTTCTTTCATTATGACAAAATATTGTCAATGATTGTGTGTACATTTGCATTTTGATTGAGAACAGCACTGCTGCCTGAAAACAAATTCCCTGGCCAAAGCATTTGCTGCAGTTTGATCTGGATTTGTAGAGCAGTTTTACTGCATGTAAATGGAATTCTAACAAGTAAAAATGTTCTGTTCTTGTTGCACACCAAATGCAACTCCAAACCTGGAGTAAGATTATAAGCATCCACATCTATGACTTGTCCTCCAGATAACTAAGAACCATCACATGGTAAGGACAGTCAGCTCAGGGGACCAAACCAAACTGAGTACAGTGTAAGACCCTGAATGAAAACCTTTTAGATGTAGGAGCTGCAGCAGCAACTGTTTTGACCTTCTGACTTCTCCTATTGCACTAAACCACTTAGTACCCACATGGCCAGTATTATCCTGACAGCAAATAATTTTTCATGCAATTCCATTATTTTAGTTTGATATGTGAATTTCTAAATGTATAAATGCACATAAATACACAAGCATGTATATAAGAAAACACATCCTGCATACTTTAAGGCAGATCCATTTGCAAATTTTTAAATAAAGATGCACAGGAAAAAGATTTTTAAGTGTTTTTTTTTCTCATTTGAGTGATGACATTGCTAAAGTTCTTATTCAGAAACTGCAGCTTAGGCAAAAAAGCACAAGCTGTCCAAGATTCTTATTGGCTGGAAACTTCTGTAAAATGAATTAGAAGTGAATTACTGGTAAGTGGTAAACCAGCATGCATTCAACTGGTGTGTATCAGGATGTTGATTTGCAGTAGCCCTATAAACACTAAGGACATTCCAGAGGACTGGAAGAAAGATAACACCATGCCAGTACTTAAAAGACTAAATGAGCCAACCCACATAATTATAGGGCTGTCAGCATGACATTGATCCCAGGCAAAATAATAGAGTTACTGAAATGGGACTCTGTTAACTAAAAGAATGAAAGGAAGAAAATGGAATGAATGCCAATCAACATAAGCATATGGAAAATAGACCCTGTCAAAATAACTTTCTTTTGTGCAAGATTACTTCTTTGGTTGCAGAATGTAATTGTGTTGATACAAGCTACCTAGGTTTCAGTAAGACATGACACATCTTACAGACCTGTATATATGACATATGCATCATTTTAGTTAAAAATCAGTGATTCAAAATAAACACAGTACACAGGAAGTATCTTGTCTTATGGGTCCTGATATGTAAACACAGAGTTTGCACCAAATATGTGAGGTTTAAGCTCTGTATTGTAGGGTTAGTTTTTTTGGTTTTTTTAAATTGTTATAATGTACTCAGTATTTTGTATTAGTGATGAGATATGAAATAGTTAAGAATTGTTGCATTTCCACCATTACTGACAGTGGAAAAATTTGAAAAGATAGTTAATACACAGGATAGGTTCCTTACTGCAAGAGAATATTCTGCTTATCTCATTTATATGAATGCAAGCAAATCATGGGATGTACTGTGGTCACCTAAAGAGTAGCACACCAAGGACCTGTTTTGTGTCAGGCTCATCTCATCCAGACCACACAAAACAATGGAGTTAATTTTTATTTTCCAGACATTTCTTTCAAAGAATGGGATGAGAGGAGACAGGGGAAGCAGTGAAGCTATGCTCACTGACTACTGGAAGCAACCCCAGGGGATGTTTCCATCCACTCACTTTTCTACACAGAGAAGGTTGCTGGCAACCTCTTCCATTCCCATCCTCCATGATAGGACTCTTCAAAAGATATTTCATCACTCACAGCTTTCCCTTGTAGCCTCCCTGATTTGTTTTCCTAGGACTTTTGTGTTCCCTCCCCACTTAGAGTGTCCCACAACTGACATTTTGCCACTTCCAGTGACACCAGGGAGCAGAACTCAGTTGTTTACAGGCTACCTGTATACTGCATGCTCTTAATATTAAAGAGGTTGACTATGTTCAAAACTTTGGAGGTGAATGCAGACAAAACAGAAGAATGCATGATACTCATCCATTAAGTATGTAGCCCAGGTCTTGGAATATGAATTAGTCAAGAAAGTTCCTTAAACAGTGCTCAGGAAGAGTTATTTCTCTTGCAGGGGGAACAGAATGCTAAGTTATCAGCATGTGAAACACAGAAATATCTTAAAAGCAGTACCACAGAAATAATTGACCGTGGATAGCATTGTCCTTTACTTTCCTTTTTAACCACTATTTGAAAATTTTAATTTTCTGTGGCTGCAGGCAGCAGAATAGTGTTTCACAGGCTGCATGTAGCCACTGAGTTAGAGGAAAAGCAACCTGATTATTTTATTATTCCTTAGACAGATATTATTAGAGCCTTACCTCAAAATTTCTTGGCTTAGCCCACAAAGACACACAAGACTCTTGGCTTATTCCATAGACATTCAATTTAGGAAAGAGAAAGTAAGATTGTGGAGAAAGCCTGTGCTGCTGCTGTTTTCAATTAGTGAAATAAAATATAAAATTTAGAAATTATCAAATTTGGGTTCAGGTTTGTTTGGGCAAGATTCTCAGCTGATGTAAAGAAACATAATTTTCTATAGTTACAGTTGAATTCCTTTTTTTCATATCAGCTGAGAATCTGGCAGCTATTATTTATTTAAGCTTTCAGTATGACATGAAACTACTCTGAGATACTTCTCTTTTTTTCTCATTCAACCATAAGCCAATATCCAGAGTACAAATGTTTGGTAATAAATTTTTCTTACCACTGGAATTTAGACTAGATACAAATGTAATTTAGCTGTTACTTTATTTTACAGCTCAGGGGATTTGTTGGATACTTACTTAGGGCAAAAGCATTTAGTTTTAGATATTGACACCAGCCGTGCTGTCATCTGGCAAACACTGGAGCACATATAGTACTAAGGAGAATTATATTTGGTAAATAAAAAAGATGTGTAAGTAAAAAATATGTTGATTGTAGTATAGGCTGATATTTTAAGCAGTCACAGATGGCAATGTACTAACTGGTTATTGACAGCAATATCAGCTCTAGAAAGGATTTTGACAGGTCTCATCATACAATGATTAATTACTGTGAGGCACTCCAATTTCCTCCCTTGTTCAGCTCATGGCTCAGAGTAAAATCTGTTGCTCTTATTACACTCTACAACACAGGAAATATCTTCTCACTGCTGTATCCAAGGACCAATCAAAAGCCCAAAAGTCAGTCAAATAAGACTCACAGCCAGTGATGGAAAGGCCTTTCCTCAAGGGATTGAGAAAGGAAGGAAGTTAATATGGCTTTGCTCTCTGTGTTTTAATTTGTTTTAAATGACCAATGGGTAGTAGAGATGAATAGGTTTTCTGAGGAGAGCAGGTGGGTTTTAGTTAAGTCAGCTCTCAGATAATGTGTAAAATTATATAGGTGAAAAATTAACAGCTGTGAGAGGAAGCAAAGGGTAGTAGACCTCATGCCTAAAATGTATACACTAAAAGAACAAGGATAATAATTGAAATAAGAGCTATGTATTTTCCTGGGACTGTTCCTAAAACAGAGCCACTGCCCATTTGAAAGGTTGCTTCTATGCTCCTGATGTTGCATAAACAGTGATATTGGATGCAAACTGGTCATTGAGATTTCCTAGAAATGAAAAGGGCCAAGTCCTGTCAGATTATTTTCAGAGAAAATATTCAGCAAATAACTCTGTCAAGAAGACTTTTTACAGTGCAATGGTTTTTAATAAGTCAAAGGAGATGCTACATTGTGAGAATACTGAAATGTGTTTAAAGTCTTGAAGTTCTCCATTGCGTGACCTGAAACAATAGGAAGTATGTATGTGGGCTGAACTGCCTTACAGTGTGGAATTCTGTTTAAGATTTTCAGGCTAGCTCCAAATGAGGTAGTAGATCCACACATCTGTACAACTCTGAACAGAAATTATAGTCTGGGTCCTGGAAGCAGTGCAGATGCATGATTGCTGCACTGAATTATGCTTTGGCTAGTGCAGTTATGCTGACGTGGCTATGCTGCTTGCAGTGTTAGCCTTATTCTGAGCTAGGTTAGGTCTCTGTGTCCTATAGTGCAAACTTATCCACAGTCTTCACCCTTGCCAGAATCTAGAAATGTTGACACTTTAAATACAACACCTGTATCTGCAAAAGAGAGTGGGAATGCTCAGGGATATACCCTGTTAACTGTACTCTGAGGTGGGCATTACTCTTTATTTCTCCTATTCTTTGTCATAAAACTAAACATAGGACAATAGATACCTCAGAACTGCACCTAAAGTTAGCAAAGGCAAACTCTTTGGTTCTTGGTGGCTGTGTTTTGCATCAAGGTTGAGGATTGGGCTGACTGTCTGATTAAGGTCAAACCTGACTTAGATTGACAGGGTTTTAGATGCTGCTGTGTGTGTATATCTGTGCCGAGTGTAAAGGTGTTTTCAACTTCCTCTGCAACATAGGATGTGGTTCAGCTTTTGGGAGTCATCAGGGCAGCTCTCACTTCGTCAGTTTTCTAACATCAAAGGATCTTTTGGAATTACTAATGCCTTGATCTCCACTTCTCAGTCTGTAGCACAGAGCTTATTCTGAAACACTTTGGTCTAATTAAAACCTTAGGGTTTGTATGAAACTGAGAGATATATAAGGTTTGTGATATAAAAGAAGATGACCACATGATCATCAGGCTTTGTCACTTCACTTGGTGATCTTTTCTGGAATTATGTTCTGCAGGTCTTTGTCTTCTCCCTGTGGAACAGAAGGAGGTAGGTAAGGATATTATATATATTCAAGAGCTCTAAAGCTGTAAGGAAACCTGCCTTGAACTTATTTCCAAAGAATCACATAATCACAGAATGGGTCTGTTTGGAAGGGACCATGGTCGGTAACCTGGTCCAACCTCCCTGCTCAAGCAGAGTCATCCCAGAGCACATGGCACAGGATTGTGTCCACTTTTCTGGAATAGCTCCAGGGAGGGACACTCCACAATCTCTCTCAGTCTCTCACAATCAGTTCCAGTGCATGGTCACTCGCAGTAAAGTTCTTCTTCATGTTCAGGTGGAACTTCCTGCAGGTTTCTGCCCATTGCCTCTTGTTCTATTGGTTGGCACTATCGAGAAGAGTCTGGATCTATCTTCATGGCATCCCTGCTTAAGATATTTATAGACAGTACTTTTCAGTACTCTCTTCTTGAGGCAGAGCAGGCCCAGACCTCTTGGTATTTCCTAAAAAGAGACTTGCTCTTGTTCCTTGATCAACTTTGTAGCTCTTGCCTGTACCCACTCCATTAGCTCCATGTCTCTCTTGTGCTGAGAAGCCTGGAACTGCCCACAGCTCTCCAGGTGTGACTTCACCAGGACTTAAGCAGAAGGACAGGATCATCTCCCTTGACTTGCTGGCTGTGGTCTCTTCCTAATGCACTCCTTCATGGCTACAGAAAAAACAAAACAAAACAAAAAAAAAAAAAAACAACAAAAACCAAACCAAAAAAAAAACCCCAAAAACCCCAAAAAACCCTGTCCTTGTCTGAAACCAGAACAGAGGCCTGAATCTTCTGTGGTTTAAATGCTATTCAGTGGTCAAAGATGAAACATATTATGTTGAAGTGTTGCCTTTTTGACCTGATTACCATTGATGAAACATGAGTTACATGACATCAGTAAAACAGGCAGACAGCAGTTTGATGTGTTGTAATTGTTGAGAGCATGTAAGCACCCCACAAAATTGCTTCATCCAAAGGCACAGTTGATATAGTTATGAGGGGGGGTGTGTAGAAACAGAAGAGCAGGGAGGCAGGTGCTGTCACCCATATGGTCTTATTTGACATGACTTATTACAAACCCATAAGAAAAAATACACAGCCGGAGTAACTAAAAAGAAAGAAAAAAAATCCCTTAGAAATAGATGGATAATTTCCCTCAATATAACAGAAATTAGAAGATAGGGAAAAAAGCTATGCCCTGATGTGCCTGACCCTGTAACATATCTGATCACAAAGGAGCAAGGTCACTAAAGTCAGGCTAACAGGATGTCACATCATTTGATGATAACTAGGTAGGTTCAGACTCCACCTGTATAGTGCAGTCACAGGAAGCCTGAATCTCAGCAGAAACACACACAGCAATGGGGTCTCACAGAATTCTGCTCAGCAGAGTCACAATAAAAAGCCAAGAGGAAAAAAATCCTATGCTATAACTGATTTCTGAAAATTATAAAGGAAGTAAAATTAATGCTCATGACTTGAGATGAATACTTTGAATGGTGAGGAATCATGAGTTATCCTTAGGGGACATTAGGAACCCAACAGGCAGTTAAGTGATTTAAGATAGGTAGAAAAATTATAGATGTTTTTAGTGTTAAAAATTTGCTTTTCAATATGTCCTTCAAGGTCAAACATATGCCATAGGTTTATAGCCAAAATATTGGTTTTCTCTCTTAGAGGCCGTACTTTAGGTTACAGATGCTGAAAGCTGATGCATGAAATTGCCTAATGGCTGCTTGAATTCATGCAGTAGGACCGTTAATGTGGCATCCTGGCTTAGTGTAAATAAAACTCCTTACTATGAGAATAGTTTTCCAAGTTTTTCAATTCAGTGGGTTTGCAAATTGTTGCAAACCAATATCAAACCTGCAAAACCAGTTTACAAATTCAATCTAGTAATAGATAATTATTCTAATTCCCACCCAAACTTCACCTAATACTTTCCACATTCCTTGATTTTATTGAGCATTTAAGATTTTTTCTATTAATATTACTTTTAACAATCCAATTAAAAAATATCCTGTTTAGTCTATCGATCTAAAACCTAGACATGAATATGACAATAACATATCAAGCAGTTTTTATGTGCAAGGTTTTGAGAGTTACAGGACCTTCAAGAGTTACAGCAAACTGCACTTACCTGGAATTATCTCTGGGATGTTATTCTCTTGTCCCTAAGCCTTCAGGTAGTAGTGCTTTTTTATAGGGGCTTATTGATTGTCTATATTACTATTAAATAGCAAAAATAACTGACTAAAAGTAATATACTCATGGAAATTATACTATTGTCACTACTGTATTTATAAAGTATTGAATATATGTATGTAATAGCCATATACAATAATTACTGCATACATAGCTAGATATCCATTATATCAACTTTTAGATCTGAATATTAGAATTTTTTAAGGACTTTAAATGCTGTTGTTTTACAGTTCTAGTAGTATTAATACCTTTGTTCCCCAAATGAAATATTTTTGTATTAACATTTTTTCTTAAAGCTAGGATGATACAAGCCCTGATCTATACCATGTTAAATAATGAAATAAATATATAAATAAAATATTGATAAAAAGATATTGACTTTTCAGAAATAAACTGGACCATGCAGACATGCATATGATTAAAAAGAGAGATAAAACTTGTTAGCTGAAATGTTTTATTGCTTGAAAGCTTTTTTAGACCAAGAATAGACATGACAATGAACAACATATTTTGAAGAATAAGCCAAAATGAGAATTTTATTAATAGTAGAGCAAATCTTATAGAGCTTCCCTATGCATATTTACTCCTGACATATCTTTTTTTCTACTTTCTTTTCCCCCTCAATCTCTAAGTTACACATGAGAAAGTTTCTGGTTAGCTGTCATGGGGAGATCTCGTGAGGAGATGATGTTGTACTCAAGGTTTATCAGTCAGAGGGAAATCATCAGTGAAAGGAGAATCAAGAAGAGTAGAAGTAGTCTTCAAGGGGAGCAGGTCTGTTGAGTAAAAGGTATCAGCTGGGGCTCTGATCTGTGGAGAGCTGGATGGCATTCATGTGAGAGAATTTAGATCTTCTGTAGAAATGCAGCAATGCTTTGAAACTAGGGTTTTAAGGATAGAGCTCCAGAAGGAATATATCTTTGACCAAGAGGAATGGGGAAATCTGTGTTTAGAGATTCTTGAAGTATGAACGAACATTTGGCATGAAATTTTGAGGTGTCCCCACTAGTCATCCTTATCCCTAAATCACCCTTTGCAGGCATGGTGACCTGTACTGAGGCCCTTGTAAGTGTTGTAGGCTTAACTGTGCCCTCTGAATTCTTAAGTTTGAGGAGATTAGCATAACCTTCCAAGTCATGCAAAGGAAAATGAATGCCTGTAGTACACTTGTGGGAAGAGTATGAGGTACTTCTGTGTCTGTATCATACTAGAGAGTGAGGGATATATAGAGCATTTGCTCTGTAACTCAAAAGAGGTTAGAACAATAATGTGCAGCCCTGTGTAACTAAAGCTGTGTGTTGAAAGAATACACTGTAGTGCGTAAGCACTGATAGACTCTATAGATATTTTCACAGCCACAGAAAATAGGACCAGAAACCTCCAGCTTCTTTCTCCAAATGACAGGCTTCTTTCCTGTCTGTTCAAAGGTAAATGGCAAAGCTATAGTTGGGCCTTAAGTACTACAGTGTGTTCACATTCTTCCATGAACAATTTAGTCCATGATACTCAATATGAATACAATCCCACTATCTTGTCCAACTCAGCATTCCTGAACATTCCTGCCATGAAAATGATTTAGGGAAATTCTGTGTGGTGCCATGGGTGGCATCTTTTCATTAAACCAAAATAAGTGAAAAGCACATCAGAGTTTTATGCATTTCACAAAGAAACAGCTAGACTCTCTCTCAGTAAAATGATGGGAAGTGGGCTGATTGCCATCTAGGATGCAACTAATTGGTGTGTTCTCTGAGGTGTGATAGGATATCGGGCTATCAGGCATAATATTACTGTCTTATAAAGCTACTGCATAATGCAACCAGTAGAGTGTGCCACAAAGGTTATACTAAAGGACAGCACGATTTTAAAGTCAGTCTGGTGTTCTGTGATGAACCAAGGATGTTTCTACATGAATAGGTTAATGCAAAATCTGGTTCTAGCGTGCATGCTTACTGTAACGTGCATTTAATACACTTACAGATCTACATGTGTTCCTGTATAAAGATGTGAGAAAGATGTGAAGAGATAACTGGAGACATTCTGGTCTGAAGTAGTAAAGACAAACATTTTACACCACTATGAACAGGAAGCAGTGCAGGTAAAAATATTCAAGTGATGATAAGGAAGCTGGATGAAAGAGATGTTGTCATTAAGAGAGAGCTTTGAATAAAAGACTCCAAAAACATAGGCACATACTATGATAACCAAAACTAATTTTCATTTTCATTTGCAAATAGAAAAGAGAAGAATTGACAAGGGAAATCAATAATATTTTGGCTAGTTTTTTGTTCGTATATTTTATTTTTATTATTATTATTATTATTATTATTATTATTATTATTTTTATTTTTATTTTTATTTTTATTTTTATTTTTATTTTTATTTTTATTTTTATTTTTATTTTTATTTTTATTTTTATTTTTATTTTT
>VZUI01042604.1:0-48418 GCA_013401135.1 Cettia cetti
TGCTGTTGGTCTGGACACTTTAGCCACCTTAAGTGTAAGAAGTAAATAATGTTTAGTTACATTCCTGAGTGCCGAACGCCAATGAGGGAATGCTTTGTATGGTAAACAATATTATACTGTATAAACCCAGCCATTTTACGTAGAATAAAGCAGAACGTACGATAACCATATTGGTGTAACTACGTTACTCAGCACCTCCTCAAGGTTTTTGGGGTACTCCCCCTTCAGGACATAGCACCTTGGTGGTCCACACTGGGATGTCACCATGAAGCCTAGCATTGTTTGATACAAAAGAACTACAACTGACTCAAAGCCTCCTAAGGCAGCATCACAGGTTGGCAAGAACCAGAGGAGGTGTAAGGCCTCTTTGACTGGGATGGAGAGGGAAAAGTTAACAGTCATGACATGGGCTCTCAGGAGGGCTCCAGGCCAGAGAACAGTCCTGGCACATTGAATTCATGAGTCTAGACATAGTTTTTGGACTGTAGCCGTACTAGGGGCAGCAGCCAGGAAAGTAGATATTTTATGCACAGACTCCTGCAGTCACTCCAGCTTCGACTGAGAGCTGACTGCACTCTTGACCTTGCAAAGTACTTGGCTGGGGAATTGGAGCAAGCGAGTTCCTACTTGCCAAACAGAATCTGTTCACTGGGCAGCGGTGCACTGCATTCAGAAAGCTGGGAAGCCAAACATCATCTTTTTTGGCAGAGCAAATTTCTCTGTATCATATCCTGAGGGTTTGCTCATCACTGATTAAAGTCTCTTGCTTCCTCGCAGGAGGGGGTAGAGATGTACAGGTATCTGCCCACCTGACCTCTGCTTGATGACATTCCTGTGAAGAAACAGGGGTGCTGAGAGTGTGAGCTGATAATTTAATGTTACCTGTTGCTTGTTCCAGCTAAAGCAGGAAAAACATTGGACAACATAAATAGATATGGTCTGAATATGGAAAGGCTAAGTTTTTCATCTGTCGGTTGCAGATCACTTTTTTGCAGGTTGGGGATTCAGGCCTTAAGGGAAAATAGTTATTGGTGACTAGTGAAGTGAGGAAGTATGATGGAGCAAAACTTATGCTGGGATCAGGATGGACTGAGAGGAGAACCTGGAAAAAATGGCTCTGACTGTGCTGGATCATTCTTCTGGTCTCTTGGCCCAGACACCCAGAACAGGTGTCATGTACTAACAGAGCACTCTGTCTTGAGATATGCATGTTTCTCTTTGCTCTGGTTTAAAGGCAAACCAGCAGGAGGATTTAACTCCACACAAATATCTTGCAAGAGATTCCAAGTCATAATTACAATTTAATAGGAAAATTAAAACAAAGGCAATAGTAGAGAAACACTGGCTTAAATAGACAAAGTCAGAATACAGCCTGACACCCTGTTGGTCAGGGTTGTAATAGCAGTCTGATCAAAGGGTGGCTGCAGTCCTGTTGGGGTGATGGCTATGGTTTTGTCAGGTGATCCTGTAGCAAGGCCTGGTCCTTCTCCGGACGTCCAGTGGTACTTACGAGCTCTTGTCCTGGAATCCAGTGTTATTGCTGCTCTGGTGCTCTAAGATTACATAGAGGTAGGAAAGTTTGGTTCTGCCCCCAAGCGCAGGGCATCTCACAGGATGATGTCATTCTATGAGACACCTTGATCACCCATTAGCAGAGATTGCCCCTCAGGGTAGCTGCTACTTCCTCAGAGGGAGTTATTAGGACCGAGTTGTGGAAAAGATAAAGAACACTGCCCCACCTATTTTAACAGCTTATGTACATGGTAATAGAATACATGGTTATGGTTATACCTTCCACTGTAACACAAGACACTTGTACTTTACTCAGCCACTCACGATAAAACTACATTGTGTCTAGCCTTTTTCTTGACTAATTAGTTCTTTGGGTAACACACTCTTTTATTAAATATCAGGTAGACTAAAGGTATTTGTAGGATACTTTGATCTGTCCTTATAAATGTGCTTGCAAACTATTTTCTGAGCTTTTTACTAGCAATAAAAAGACCATATTTCTGGGTTTCGTAATCCCTGCAGCAATATGATAAGGCTTTTTCTATCTTCTGGACTTACAGTGTAGTTTTAAGATATTCAAAAGGCTTTTTGAAGTGCCATTTTGTTCACAGAGCTGATAATTAAAGCAGATGATAATAGGAAAGGGAGGAGTCCTATAGAATTAGATCACAGCCTATAGTTAAGTGATCTAATTCTAACATAGTGATGGGAGAATCATATGTTGGAATGGCATTTGTAATATATGAAAACATGGTGCTAATCAGGAGTGGCATTATATTAAATGTAAAAGATTGAATATATATTGTTATAATGGATGCTTCATTGTTTTCATTGATTTGGTGTCATCTGTTCCTTTAATCTTGAAATGATAATGCTGGTGCCATATGTTGTGCTGTGTTGTTCAGCTAGTATGGAGACAAGAAAGATTTGTATATTGTGCTTCGGAATGCAAGTTCCACTACTGGTTTGGGGTTTTTTTGTCTGCTTGTTTATTTGAGGATTATTATTGTTGTTGTTATTATTATTATTATTATTGTTGTTGTTGTTGTTGTTGTAATAAGGGACATGTTTGGAAACATAAGACTGATAGGGAATTTGCATTGTGCTTTGGTTTGTTCAGGGTACAGGAGTGGAATTTTTAATTTTTTTGAACTAAACAATTCTAAAAGAAATATTTGGCCTAATTAAGAGATATTAATAAATATTTTGTAAGAACTGCCTGAAAATGCCTGCAAACAGACTAAAGGATGAGAGGTATCTTGGCCTTAATTGGCAAAGGGGCACAGCAGATGAACTTCTGCACAGCTATTTGATAAACTGAATTCCCGTCTTGACAAAATATGCACAACTCACTTTATTTGAGAACTAAAAAGTGAACCTTGCTGACAAACTCCTCCTAAAATGAAGTGGAACATAGGGGTTGGAGATTTTCTCAGTAAAACATTAATTGCAAACAAAGCCAATGGATTCTTCTAACCAGGTTCTTGCAGTTTTGAGGAATGCATTTGCTAAATGAGTATGTAAACTCTGTAGCAGTCCAGATCTGTAGTGACTTTGGAATATTTGGCATACATTAATTAATAGGGACTGGAGTTTTGAAGAAAACTCTGTGAGATATTAAAAATGCAAGCAGATTCTGTTTTGACTAGCATTCTATGTTTGTTATGTTTGGGGTTTTTTTTAGCTTTGGGTCCTGCTAGGATTCTTCAGAGTCAATTATCATGTTGACATTTGAAAATGGTTTGGTTCATTTTTATAATCTTTAAGCATGATATACTTTCTTAATATGTTGCAATTAGATCTTATATCTCTGTTATAATTGTTTTCTAACAAGGACTTTTTATAAATTAGGAGCATAATGTTTGTTAATATTTAATCTAAATGATAACATGCAAACATTTATTGAGCTATATATAATTTCAGTTTTTTACCATTACTGCTTCATAGAAGGGCAGTGCTACTAAAATTTTGTAGATGATTGTTTTCTGGAAGGGTTTGGTAGGGTTTTTTGTTTGGCTTTTTTTTTTTTTTTTGTGGGGGGGAAAGGTTGGGAGTTTTTTATAGGCTTTTGGGGTTTTTTTTCCTTGTTTTTTGGGGAGGGGTTGTGGGTTTTTTTAATTTTTGTTTTGTTTGGGGTTTTTTGATTGGGGATTTTGTTTTGTTTATTTTTGTTTTGGGTTTAATTTGTTTTTTTCTTCTAATAGCAGTTATTTCATTAAAATTGTTAAATATGGTAATTAGCTCTGTAATTTATTAAGTGGTTAATGCACACTTTTGAGTTACAGTTTTTATTAAGAATGACAGTACATTCAGTATGCCCTGTCTTATGCTTGGGGCTGATATAACTGTGTGCGGCTGAACTTTCTATGGTTATGAGGTTAAAGTGAAAGTATTGAGCAGGGAGAAAGGGATGAAAAGAAAATTTTGTGAGGATGCCAGCCTAGGACAAGTGACAGCTCAGTTAAAAGCAGATGATCAGTTTTCTGCCCCATGTGTACCTCCTGTCAGACACAGTCTTTGGTCACTGCTGCCTCCTGACCTGATCTGGTGCATTTGCTGGAGAATGCTAGTAAGTACAGGACAAACTGTGCCAAGGAGTAAACCAACATTTAATTAATATGTGTGATTTCTGTCCATGTCCCAGTCTGGCTTGTTTGTTAGGATGAATATGCTTTGGGAAAAGTCACAGGCTTTTCTTAAAGTTTGTCATCACTTTTAGCATGTATTTGACTCGGATGGTTTCCGCCTGTAGTTACTGCTCATGCTAAAGCCTTGTTGTTTAAGATGACTGGCCTTCTGTAACTTACTGCATTTTTGTCACTTTAAATACACTGCTTGTTATTTGATTCATGCTGAGAACATGCTCTTGGATTGCAACAAAATCTGTAATAATTGTTGGGATAAGGATTTCCTTTGTGCTTGTTTTCTGCAGCTCAAATTATGGATCTCTAACAGTGAACAATATAAATACTCTGCAACGGGAGAAAAATCTGATCGCTATAAACAACGAAGGGAATAACTAGTGTAGCGGTGGCTGATAATTATAAACAGGATATTTATTCACTACCTTGGTTAATAGGTCTATGTCATCGTTTTTTGGGGTTTTTTCAGTGGATTTATATTTAAGAAGGGTTATATGCAAAAGAGCAAACTCTCCTTACAGATTTAAAATTTCAGCATCTTTTAAGGTCAGTATAATAGAGGATTTCAAAAGCAGTAGCTGTAGAGTTCTTTTTTGGCATCACGATTTTGTCAGAAAGGCTTTGATTGAAAATTCTAGCAAAAATGTTTTAAATTAATAATTTATGTAAAAGATACATTAAATATTCATAAAGAGTACAGAAAGTATGTGTTCCACTTCAAAACACCATAGGTACTATAGGTAAAAATCATGCTTCCAGATTTAAAAAATACTTTTTCTAGCCTAAGCATAATTAAGTGGTAACAGACAGAATAAACACCTACATAATGAAAAGGATCACAGAACTTTTCAGTTTGGAAGGGGACTTCTGAAGTTCATCTAGTCAAACCCCTCTGCTCCAAAAAAGATCAATTGCAGCAGGTTGTTCAGTACTGTGGCTGGTAAAGTTCTGGGTACCTCCCAGAGTGGAGACTCTACAGCCTCCCAGGGCAATCTGTCCTTGTGTTCAACTATCCTGCCAATAAAACAATTTCTTTGATGTTTAAATGCAGTTCTATGTATTCAATTTGTGCTCATTGACTCTTGCCTGTTCTGGATCTCTCTGGATCAGTCTTCTTTACTGTCTCCCTCAGGTACTTATTATATACAGTGAGCAGATATCCCCAGAACTTTATCTTCTCTGGGCTGGACAGTCCCAACTGTCTTTGTCTCCATCTGCTGTTTCCTGCACTTGTTCCAATATTTCCACATCATACCAGTGCTACAGAACGGAAAGCATCACCTCCCTTGACCTGCAGAGAACAAACTCCCTCATGCAGCCCAAGCTGCTGTCAGCCTTCACTTCAGTAGTGTATTGCTGGCTCACAATCCTTGATTATGCTCAATGTGGTGTCCACCCAGAACCCCAGATCTTTTTCTACAAAGTTGCTTTCCAGTAGCAATTGCCCCAAGCCTGCATTGGTGTATGAGGTTTATTCCTTCCCAGGACTGAGCACTTTTCTTTGGACTTCATGAAACTCTTGTTGACCTGTTTCCCTAGCCTCTCAAGGTTCATTTGAATGAAACACAAACATCCTTTCTTTGTATCACTCTTCCTGTTTGCTTTATGTAGTCTGCAATCTTTCAGAAGGTGTTCTCTGTCCCATTATGAGGCCATAAATTGCAACGTTAAACAGTACTGGTCCCAGTATCTACTTCCTGGATATTCCACTAGTGACAGGCCTACAGCTGGAAACTCTTCTGCTTGCTCATCTCTACCCTTTGAACTCAGCCTCTGGTTTTCAGTCCACCTCACAGTCCACTGATCTAATCAGTGTTCTTTTCTAATCTTTCTTTTGCTGGACATATTTCAGTATTTCAGCTTGTGCTTGTTACCTCTTGTCTCTTCTGGATCTGAGTCAGTCTTCCCTGCTGCACTCATCAATATTTATATATGCTGAGGAAGTGCCATGAGTAATTTTTTTTTTTTTTCTGGGCTGGACAGTCCCAAATCTCTCAGCATCTCTTAGTATCAGATGCCCAGGTGGGCTTTGGCTTTCCTAAACTTTGAATACTGTCTTTTTCTTCCTCCTAGATTACTTGTGCCTGCTTCTACCTCCTGAATACTTCCTTCTTCTGTCTCAGTCTGGACATTTTATTTACCCCTGCAGGCATCTTGCTACCTTTGACTTCTTGCTTGTTAAGATCAACTATCCTTGAGCTTGAAAAATCCATCAGATGTTCTGGGTTTCCCTTACCATGACTATATACTATAGAATTCTTCCAAGCTGATTTCTGAACAGGCTGAAGTCTTGTCTGAAGCTCAGTGTTAGCAGTCTGCTTTCTGCTTTCTTCCCTCCTCTCAAGATCATGAACCCCACTGTCTCATGATCACTGCAGTGAAGGCTGACTGCGACCTTGCATGCCCAGTTGGAGCATGGTCTTTACAGAGAAGTTACAAATAGAGCCATAAAGAAGTCTTTTTGAGCTGAAGCTTACTAAAAGCCAATAAAAAGAGAAATAAAGGGATCCATGTTTTATATTCAAATCTGATCATAGATTGTATCTCTGTGGAGATTTTATTTACTTCTACTTATGCAGAGATTTCATTAATTCTAGAGTATATATTTTAATTTATGTAATCCATTGTGCCAGACACTGGTGACAATAATACTGGTTTTGACAAAGGGTAATTTCATTTTTTAAGTGTCTGATAGATACTGTGAACTCTCTCATTTTGGTAGCATTAATGCAATTCACAGGTCTTTTCTGTCACAAATTGTTTTGACACTGAAGAAAGGAATTTACGCCTTATAGGAGAGAAGAATCTTTCCTTCACATTACATACTTGTTTGTCCCTTAATAATCAGTTATTTCACTGACTATTAATGTACAGTAGGCTTCTTTTATTACATGACAACGACTTCTGGTTTGGGGGAAAAATTTTGTTGAAAGTTAGGCTCCACTGTTTGTGTGACCAATTAAAATGAAAAAAATATTGAACATCTTTCAGGCTATTATTGTTCTGTGTTCCACATGGTATTTTTAACTAATTTGAATTAAGTTTCTTCAAGTATGTTTTGGTTTATTCTTTGTTAAGATAATGGCATTATTCTAACCTTTTCTTTTCTGACATTTTTGGTGCCTCTTGAAGAAATGTGCACTTACGTAGGCACCCTTTCTTGAACAAAAGAAAGAACAGGTAGAAGGGTACTGTCTTCTGTGTCTATGCCTCATAGAACCTGAAAAGTAAAAAGTTGTTTCAATCTATTTTACTTTTCCTTACCATTTTGTGTCTAAATACCAAGACTATTTACAACCATTAGAAGCGCAGTTAATACAGATCATTCAGTGGGATGAAAGAGAATGTGTTAGGCGATCTATATTCCGTAGCACTGTGTCATGCAGTTCAATGTTGATGTGTGGTTCTTTTACCTTGTCATTGCTCTTCAGTAAACATATCAATACAAACAAAATATGAGATATGAAAAAAATAGATTTCTGTAGAAATAGCTGCTGAATATTTTCTATTTGGTGTTTCCTGAGTAAAATTATGAAGAGAACACCATTGGGCTTCACTTCTCCTTTGAGATCTTACAGTCTACAGATTGAGGAACATAGATGAAACTAATGCCAAGCCATTTTTTTTTTTCTATCAGAGAATGAATTGAAAAAGATTCAGTGATATTTTATTGGTCATACTTGAGAAAGTACTGAACATGAGTTAATAGGTGTTAATATATGGAAGTAAATAGTGTAAAAGACTTTGAGAGTTGTACTTGGTAAGCTATGAGAATTTATCTAAAATTGTTCTATGATTTCTCGTGTACTGCAAGAGTAGATCCACGTTAATTTGCTGTTGCTAGTGGAAAAGATTATATCTCACTACAGTCTTGGAACTCAATATGCATGAAAAATTTAATTTCTTTTCAGTTAATATCATTGCTTGTAATTGTGCACAGCTAATTCTTTTCACTCTTGCCCCTAAGCAGACCAGTTCGACCCTTGTTTCTTGTATTTTAAAAGATAATGGGAATACATAAACTTAGCTAACAATAAATTTTTCTAAAGGCAATGAAGGTCTAAACAGTAATCTCCACTGCAGAATTTTTAGTAGGAAGTGGTCTGTATGTATTAAGTAATTTTAAATTTTCTTTCATCTTCTTTTGGAATATTTAGTTGACTTTCAGAGTATGGATGGTAATGTAGAGTGTCTTGTAAATCATGTTGCACTTAGACACACAGTGTGTTAGCATTGTTTCTGGCTATTTTTGGAGACGATAAAGTTTTGTATGAACATTTAAATTTTCTGAGCTAGGTTTTTTGCTGCTAAAATGACTAAAAACAGACAGTTCAATTTCTCAAATGAAACCTCAATTTATTTAGTTGAATGACAATGTCTTTTTGAGTCAGTTTCTTAGAGAAGGGTTGTATCCTTTTATATCAGTTAAATGCCACTTTGTTCTTACAAAGGTTTGTCTGAATTTAGCTTCTGGTGCTGTACTACTGGTGATGCCCAAATAAAGCACCAGGAATTAAATAAGATGTATCTACATTACAAAATCTGAGATCTGAAAAATGTCTTTTCTAGCACTGCTGATGCTATATTTTGATACTTGGCATCATGTAATTTGTGTCTTTATAACAGTGAGGAGCTTGAGGCAACCATTGAACTCGTTCCAAAGTGAGTTCAGTGTATATAATCATCTTCATAAAATCTTCTCTTGCTTCAAACATCCTCTTGAAACATAGGCGTCAATGAATTAGATGTAAGATCTGCTTTAGAAAATGCTAGACCATTTTCAAGGAGAGACATTGAACTTTTTGAAAGATCAGATTTCAGTGTTTGTCTCAAATGTTTTAGCATTTGAATTTACTTACGAAAGCAGGTAAACAGTTTGAAGTATCCTGGAAATAGAGATGCAGTTCTTGTACCACCTGACATATTTTCTAAACAGCTTTCCTCTAAACAGATTAAAACATTAGGCAATTTCCACCCAAAAGGTGATAGATGGGATTCATCCAAGAATACTAAAAGATCTGACTGATGTCCTTG
Organism: Cettia cetti; assembly: GCA_013401135.1. NCBI lineage: Eukaryota > Metazoa > Chordata > Aves > Passeriformes > Sylviidae > Cettia > Cettia cetti. Next base: position 9,189 of record VZUI01042604.1, read on the forward strand.
TGAGGCCTCTTTCAATAATTTTTGAATGGCCTTGGGAATATGGAAAGGTCCCAGCTGGAAGCTGGTGAGCCTTGTCCCAATTTTTAAGAAAGGAAAGAAATATGACTCTGGAAACTACAGGCCTGCCAGTCTCACTTCAGTGGATGATAAAATTATGGAGAAGATTATTCTGGGAGATACTGAAATGTTTTCAGACAATGTAGTCAGTGATCACAACCAGTGGGGCTTCACTAGTGGATAGTGTTGCTTGTCAAAGCTGTTGTCCTTATATGAAAGGTAACCCACCTAGTTGATCAAGGGAAGCCAGTTGATGTAATCATATGGATTTTAATTTCCCTTCCTGTGGGTTATATAATATGGTAGAAAAGACACGGGTTGACAAATATAAAGAAGCTATTACTGTGGCAAAGGAAAAGAGTATAAACTATGGATGTTGTTTGTAACAACTGCCAAACAAAGTGCTTGAATATCATGTGATTTCTGACAGTGTGTCACCTCTACACTGTTGACAACATCTGCTACAGGAAGGTGAGATGGGCCAGGATATGCTTCTGGTCAGATGGGTCAGCTCTCTGTTCTCAAGGGTTTCAGTAGGTTTCTTGGGCTTGTTTTTGGTGTGGATTATGCAGCTTTCTCCTTCTATCATCCTGTAGAAGTTCACTGGGACAGAGGCTGTCCCTAATACACAACAGGTCTATTTGCCTCCTCTTCTGAGGGGTAAAATAGATCATCAGGCTGGACCTGAGCTGTTCCTGTCACTGGCCTCAGTGATGGAGGATGATTGTGGCTCCTTTAAGTTATTTTGAGTTTTATTCCATTGTGTCTGTTAGCTTGTTGTGGGAATAGTGGGAAGGTTCTCAAAAGCTTTTGCTCTGTATGCTCTCATGAAATGTCAGTACTGTAGTATTTATATTTGACCTGATTTAGGGTTTGTATGATACCACTAAGGAGTATAACAAATCTTATTAGTATAGCAGAAATAGAATTTTCCCATCGTTATCTAGTTTGTGTTCCTGAACAGAAGTGGTGTGTGATACTGAAGGGTGTGTGAGAGTAATACAAATGCACATTATTGGCTTCTGACAACCTTTGTATTCAACTAAAAAAAATCATTACACTGTAAAATAATATTTATTTTCCCATCTGAATTGACCTTTAGTAATATTGTTTATTGAAAGTAATATTGTAATATTGAAAGTATTTGAAGAATGTTAAAGGCCTATTTCTGTGCTAAGAAGATTTTGTTGATACACAAGGGTGCTGTTTTTCTGACCATATTAAAATTCTTAATTTAATAGCCAGAAGCCTATGAAGTGAATTTGAAGTGCTGGTGCATTTGTTTTCAGGAGAAAACAATTAGTAACAACGTTGTATCCCACGTTGAGAGAGATACTGGCTATTTCACACTACCCTTCTCTCTGGGGCAGTTTAGTTGTCCAAAATGTTTAGGTGATTTTTTTGACTGGTAGAGGACTGTTGGGTTCAAACAGAAAATACTTGGATGCCTTGATTTTTTCCAGCCTTAATCTTTACAGTGGCCTCCCACAGCCTAGCAGCAGGGAAAAAAGCGTGCCTCTTATGTCTTTAGAGTCATGCACTTGGTGCTTGCAGGGGATTCTGCAGTCATTCTACAATGCCTTGTACTGGGGCTGCCTAATATTTCTGGAGAAGCAGTAACATCTCTTGGATTTGAGTAATTTCTCTGTTTTCACAAAACATACAGTGTAATAGAAACTACAGGAGGATCAAAATAGCCAGTAAATAGTATTGGAATCTCATATATCCTTAACTCTATTTAAACAACTCATATTTTGAATTCCAAAAATGACTGAATGCATTTAAGAATCTAAAAAAGCTAAATTCAAGTACTCAGAACATGCTTTTTATGTGTTTTTTGCAATCTTAAGGAAGAGTGATGTCTTGTTCAAGAATGAATAACAGCATCAGTTCATTACTGTGATTAATGCAGTAATTGGTGTTGTTGATCTTTGCAATCTTTATGTAAAACTTTGAATGAAACTAGACAATGCTAAAAAAACCCTTGAAATATTTCTTCTTTGGGGGGGAAGGGTAGTGCATCTCATCTACAACAATTGTTTTACTATCCAGTGTCCCTTCTGATGCTCTAAAAAATCTCATCACATAAATATTGTTCCTTTTTGGCAACAAGAGTAAGCCAGTGAATTAAAATGAGTGATGTGTTTGAGGATTTATCCAATTTATATTTGATGATAAATGTAATTTCATGTCTGTCTACTTTTTCTCAGAGATATCACATCTTACGATGTTAGTAACACAAAATTTTATTTCTGTATTCCAGCGAAGTCAGTAAAAACACAGTAATGCCAGAGAATAAAAATTATCTTTACTATATTTCTAATTGTATACTAAAACTGATGTATTGTGATTATGTAAGCTCTTAATCTATTTTGTTCTTTAAAAATGATTTGGTATTGATTTCAATAGAATGTCTGAATCTTACTTCTTATGAATTTCAGCCAAGTTGCTTTAATTTAAAAATGTCTGGTCAGCAAGAAGGATGTGAAAGAATAATAATTTAATAAATCTGTTCTAATTCTTTGTGGGGATGCAAAAGATAAGAACAAGTAGAGCTAATTGCCAGCTAACCTTTACTCCATACTCCTTCAGAAAATTACTTACCGTAGAAGAGATGACTGAGGGATCACCTCCCTCCTAAAAGGAGTGGCAAAATGTCCCAGAATAACAAATAAGAGAGTCTGTGTTGTAAAATTCCACTTTTATCAGGTGTTTCTAGATTTAGCTACAAACTTTCTTTGCCATGTAAACAGCCTTCACAGGAAAAAAAAAAACAACAAAAAGAACATCAAATATCACTTAAGGAAAATACTTTTCTCAAACTTGTTAGTACATGTTACATAGTTAATCCTATATTAATTTGAATTAAGTAAAGTCAGCTCAGATTTGGAATTTTAATCTCTCATTAAATAGGGTTTTCAACAGAAATTATCATTTGGTCCTGAGTTTTTAGGGTATTAATTGTTACAGTAATTAATTTTACCTCACTTCATGACAAAAACCCTGAATTATGTGCCAGCATAGCAACAATGCGTTGAGTCTTTTGTTTATGCCTTGGCAGAAGTGTCCTCTCCCTCCCAAAAAGAGAAATTATAGCTGTGCTTTAGATACATCTGCTACAGCTACCAGTTAAACTGTGTGCTTTTTTACTCTTTGATAAGTTTTCTGCAAAGTTTATAGTTAGAATTTGGTAATATAAAGTCTGTTTATTTCAAACAATGATTTTATGTGTTTATTTATTCCCTTTTACTTCAGAAACTCTGCCAGTGACTCCAGTGGAAAAGACTGCCTTGCAGGCTGTTAGGGACAACCTTACTCTAGCTGCAGTGCACAGCTGCATCTCTGCAGGGGAACTCAGGGGGAGACTTTGCAAGGTATGAGAAATCAGCAATAGCGTCTGCAATGTGGAGAAGGGTAACACCACGGAGACACTGGCTGTGTGACTGGAGAAAATTGTAGTAATTCATTCAATTGTCCAGTAATTAAAACCATCTGCTGTCAGTTGCTCTGCTATTTGTCCTCATGCTTTAACATGGCTCTGGCATCAATCTTTTCCAAGACTGTGCAGCTTTTACTCTGAGAGATACTTTCCTGCCTTTTTTTGGTAACCTTGGCTACTAGACTTGGTGTAGAAGTTTCCAAACCCTTTAAAATAACTTAGAAGATCCTAGGTTCTGTAGCAGACAGATTCTGAAGGGTCTAAATTCAGGTTCCTAGAAACATTAGTTGTGTTTCTGTTATACTTCTAAACATTGGTGAAGATGAAGCAAAAGGGTGATCTAGTAGCTGCCTCCAGATATTTGAGGGGCAATTACAAAGCTGATGGAGACAAAATCACCTTAGTACTACCAGGTATTATAAAAAGGGTGCAAAATACAGGTTGGGTTGTTTGGCTTAGGAGTAGAGAAGAAAATTCCCTTTGGAGGATGGAGTACTGCAGCACGAGAGCAGGTTGTTTAAAGGCTATAAAACCCCTTTCCTGGAATGATTTTTAAGACTTAGCTAGACAGAGCAACACCTGAATTGATGACTTGATGTTGGATACTCTCCCACTTAAAGTGCAACATCATAGAGGGCACCTCCAGAGGTTTTTGTTGACACAGTCCTGTGTCTTAACTCTGGAGTGGGTCAGCCAGACTCCAGCCATGTGGTCACTCAGTTCAGCCTATTGCTCAGGGGCCTCCCATGGGAAGGAGTGGGCCCAGCATGGTGATTCTCCTTCTAAGCCATGTACTGCCAGATGCTTCTTTATCAGATCTGACTTACAGAGGCTAACAATGTTTCCAGTAGAAAATCAGTTCATTTCACTATTTTTCTCAATTTCCTAGTGGCCTGATCTGGCTTTCTCTTGGTTGCTACTAGTCTGAGAAATAACAGGAATTTATGGATAAGGCACTACTGGGCTTATAGAAAGGCCACCTGTGGAAACATGATGCAATTACACGTGGGGAGGGGTGAATAAATACCATTCTTAAATACAATTTGCTTTGTTTCTTGGTCACTGGCAATTTATATTTTAAGCAAAATATCCTTTACTTGCTTAGCAAACTGCAAATACTGAAGAATCCATTTACCAAACCAGTAACATAAAGAGCAGATAGGTAAAGAGAAGGCATCAGGAAGAAATTCATGTTTATTTTATAGTTGACTGTGTATGGGCAGGGCTTGAATTTTCAAGGAACTATCTTTTTTATCTGCTGTTGATGCTGTATTTTATTCTAATGTTTGGCATGGGAACTGAGAGCAGGAAGGTCTCCTGTGCTACTGCAGAGGGTTATGAGGTTCATTTGATCATCTAGAGGAATACATTTCCAATAGTGAAAATATTTGTTTCTCAAAATAATCTAACATTTTTCATCCATTCTGCAATTTCTTATCCAAATTCATGGACTGAGGACCCTCTCAGAGCCGACTTTTTGACTTACATATGCAGTGGTGTATACCACTGACTACTGAGCAATAACTCCTCTGAATAACAGATAAATATAGAAAGGCTTCAGGCATTCAGTAAAATACATTTCATATTATGCTGAAGGAAAAAACTTAATCCTTGGCAACATCCATGGTTCTAACAGATAAAATTAAATTACTGAAACATGAAAACTTCCTGTATTAAGAGCAGCCTTTAAAAATTATTTTCTTGAACAGTATTTTCACGTGGAAAATAATTCTTTTAGCACCTGCTTATGTGAGCGATTGCTAACCTAGTAATCAATAGCTTGAACAATAAATTTATAAACAGATATAAGTTTTAGTTTCACAAGTATATTAGCTGGCTTTCTTAAGTATTTAGAAATATTCTTGTATATGGAACTAGACATTTTTGATACTTTGCCTTTCTTAGAAGACAAACATAACTGCTTTAAAAGTGAAAATGCATATTTAATTGACTGAGAATAATCTCTTTTAAAAAGATGATTCTTCTTGCCTTGCAGACCTACCTCTGGAATTAATGAGATTTTGGCAGATTTTCTCTGTGTAGAACTAGGTTTCTGATTAATCCCTTATTCCTAGTTCATATAAGTACTTTTTTTTTTTTAATAAAGGGGTACACAGCTCCTTTAATTGAATGATTTAAAAAATTAAGAGGGCCAAAATCCATACAAAAAGCATTATTTGTATTCAGCAGAGACAGTGCAGAGAAATTAAGTTCTGAAGAATTTAAAGGAATACTATCTTCACTTGAAATTTACCATTCTACTTGTCAACTTCTGGTTACAAAATATGTATTTTATAATTTTTCCCATATAAATGGTTGAAAGCAAAAAAAATAATATTATATTACCTTATTTCAAAGAAATAGTAGAGATGTTCATCTCCCATCAGTGATTTCTTTATTTCTGAGAGTCTTGCCTGTCATTAGACTTTCCAACAGGATTTTGGAATGAATTAGTGTTATTAGTAAAGAAATGTGATGTCCTGTCTCTTTGTAAAGAAATATTTTATCACATTTTTTTATGGCTGATTCAGTCAGAAAAAGATACCTGGCTAAAAAGTGAATCAGTTCAGAAGACACAGGTGGTAAAGAGGGTGTAGGAAGAGAACCTTGATTATGAAAGTATTCCACTTTAAGCATTAAAATCAAAAATGAACCTGATGTGTAAATCTGGTTGTTACTGGAGATTCAAATTGGAAATAGTTGCTGGAAGTGCTCTGGGGTTTGTGTTGCAGGCAGAATAGCTGCTGAGCTTTGAACATTGGCTGAAAAAAAATAGATCTGCACCCAGTGGCCAGGGCTTGATGTGCATCCAGCTAAGTACAGCTATGGGACGTCTAACAGAGTTTCATGGGTAAGACTGATCTTTGCCCAGCAGGATTGTAGAAAGTCTCTGGTGTCATTTTCTGTGTTTTCTCTGCCTATAGACCAGCTATTTACAGTCCCACTGCTGCTGGTTCCAAGCCAGGAGCCCTATTCTGGTGGCACACTCATATAAAAAAAATATTTTCATTGTCTGTCACTGACTACAGACTTGTCTTACCTTACTTATCTTCCTGATAAGGCTTGTAAGGCATACTTTGCACATTTCTTAGGCTTATCTGAGACTCCATTACAGCTTCTTCAACTGTAATAGCAATTGTATAGTGACTAAGAAATTGTTCCCTTATCCACTTTGATTTTAGTTTAGTATTGTAGGACTGTGTATTAAAAAGCCATTTTTTTCCACAGACTCTCATGCACTTCTATGACTAATAGTGTAATAAATTGCAAACTCTGTGTAAGATGAGCTATGACCATAGGAGAAAGGTATAGCTCAGAGGGCCAGAGGCACAGAGTGACAGCAAAGCAATTAAGTTGTGAGCACAGAAGATGACACACACATATCCCATAGCCATAAACTGCTCAGAAATGTTTAGTCTCTGATCATGGAGGGATTGAATTCTTTGAAATGAAGTAAAATTTGCTTTAGGAATTCTAAAAAGAAAAACATCCAAGATATAAAATATAATAATGTATACCATTATATTAAAGTTAAATGGTATGTGGAATTGCAGACCAAGGAACTAAAAAGGTTTGGGGTTTTTTCCTCATTTCTAAGTGCTTCATGATCTCCATTTTCTTCTGTTTGGTTGGTTGTAGTTAATTTCTTGCTCTATGGAAAAAGACAGCAGGAAAGTTGGCTGTGTAATGAGATGCTTGAAAAAATTCCAAGGCAGCAGCTTAGACTTGGCTTAACTTTGGCACAGCTATGGAGGAATGCGCCTAGATATAAAAGTTAAGGATAATCTTAGCATGAGAGTGTAGTTTCTCATTGTTTTATTAGGAACAAAGTTGAAATTAAGTTTTGCTAACCACTTCCTTTAATTAAGCTAATTTACAGCCTGGTCCCATAGAGAATTTCATTGAAATAACCGAAGAGGTTGCAAATTGGGGAATAAGAGAGCTGGTTTGCATTCTTACATTGTCTTTGCCACCAAACAAGGTTTAATTAAATCTTGAAGTCTTGTTTACCCAAGTGTCCCATTTCAATGCTTAGAAAGAGTGCTTTTGAAATGCATATGTATTCATGTTACTTTTTCACCATCCTGCATTTGCATAGGACACAACACTACCATGTTCTTTCCAAGTGCTCTTTATCAGTTTTGATTTTTTTCTGCCTTATGTGCTAACATTAAAATACTTAATTAATTTATGAATGGTATGCTTATAATTTCAGGATTTATTAATAAATTGTAACTTACTTAACTATGAATAAAACATTTAGGAAAGACTTGTTATAAAAAAGTTCTCGCAATAGTCCATCTTGTCTCTCCTTTTTTTCTCCAGATTCCTTTAGACACTCCTATCAAAGACTGAGAAACAAAATATTCTTAGCAAATGAGAAGGCATTTGTGATGAAAAAAACCTGATGGGAAAATGTTTCAGTTTTCTTAAAGGTATTTTATAGGTCAAGTCCTTGTAAAAGTCAGTGTGTTAGGGAAACCCAAATAATTTGTGCAGCAGTTATGTATTGTTACCTTTAATAATTGCATTGCCAACCATTTTTAAATTTGCATCATGTGCTTTCACCCATAGAGCAACTGATTTAAAAGTAGTGTTGGTTTAGTATGCTGTTATATGGTCTAAACAGATTTCAAGTTGGATATAGTCATAATATTTTTTTTTCTCAAAAATCAAGTGTTGGAGTACTAGAAAAAATTCTGATGAACAGTTGAACTAGATACTGTGCAGTCACATTTGTCTTTAAATTCACTAAAATATTGGTATGTTTTTATATATGGCCATGGGTATATGTAAATCTGGATGACTGGCAGGGCTAGCCATCATAGGCCTAATTTACAGGCATCTTCTCTATTGCTATCTAAAAATTTAAGAATAGGGCAAGCAGTTTGATAATTCCTCTGTAAGGCAGGTGGACCTGGATTCAGAATGAAGGACTATACAGAGAGATAATGTGTAACAAATAGTCAAAAACATGGAAAAAAGTCTGCAGTGGAGACAATGAGAGCTTTCAGAGTAAGGGGGAGAAATGGAAAATACAGTGAAGAAGGAGAGTATTTGAGAAAAAGAGACAAAATGGTAATCAGATGTTTTAAAAAGTGGGAGCTTACCTAAAGCTGCTGGTTTAGACCAGAAGCTATATATACAGACTTGTATGCCTTAGTAGCATCCTGGATAATTGCTTTGCATGCAATGTGGGCTGTGTATTGAGAAAAAACAAAACAAAACAAAACAGTTAGTGTTATATTATTTAAGTTTTGTTTTATAGCGTTCTGTAGTAGAAGGATAGCAGATATATGCTCATGCATGTGTTCCATGTATCTCCTAACATCTACATGGTGCAGTGCAATGTTGCTTACTGTAGGATGTTTTATACCATGAAAGTCATGTAGGATTTTCTTAACTTGTTTGCAGTTCTCATCTTGTCATTTGTGGTTGATGTTGCGTGTGGTTGACTGGAAAAGAGGTGCAATCTCATGTTTCAAGTGAAGATGGATCAAGTGGAAATGGTTTTCTTTCTAATAGCTTACTTGTAAGAGGAATGGAAATCCTTGCAGACAATTTCTACATGGTATAATTAGCATATGATGTCAAATATTGTGGAAAATGTTTGTCATGCAGTATGATACAAGGATCTTCCTTATGGGCATGCTGGTATCATCTGGTGTATTAATTATGAAACTACAGTATTAAATCAGAATGGGTATCTGCAGAAATATCTCTGGAACGTTGTTGAGTTTTGCATTAAAAACTGAGGGGAGCTTGGCAATCAGTTTTCTGCTCAACTTTTTTCTTCTTCTTGATGTTTAATCTCTGCTTCACTCCTAGTGGCCTTTATCATAGTTGTTAGTTCAGTAAGGGAATATAGTCTCGCTCCTTGGTAATACAGATTGAATGCTAGTGTGAGTAAAACTCCTTGTACCGTATTTATAACTACATTTATTATATATGTTGCACATAGTGTGCCTTGCAGTAATCAGAAAAGAGTAATGGATTTGGTATGTTACTCAGAGTTAATGATATCATAAATACGCTTTTAGGAGCATTATATACATAATACAGGGGGCACACAGTGAGCAATCTATCAATGCAAACTTTGCGGACAATAAAATGACCATGTAAAATGTTTATTGTTTCAGTGGAACAAGTGAAAATGTGACTGTATCCTGCAGGGCTGGAATATTTTCTGAGGAAGAAAATGCAATCTGCAGTCTGAATATTCTCAGAATTCTGAGTTTCTGAGAAAAAGAAGAAATAATCAATCTTTCCAATAACTTAATTGATACAAACTGTATTTACTGTCAAGATTTTGTGAATTGTACTACAAATAGGAAAAAAAATTATGTAAACATCTTACTTCTAGCTGAAAAACATTACACTGTATGCCATGAGCACAAACTGAAATTAAAAAAGAAAAAATTAGGGAAGGGATAGACAATTGAAAGGTAATGAATTTGTATTCATTGGCTCTGTCATGCAACAAAAACTTATTTTAATAAACATCTTTGTTATTGACTCTGTTCTTTTCCTGATGTCATGCAGAAATTCAGAACCCTTTTGCATAGTCTTCTTTGATCTGTAGAGGTATTTCTTCCACAAGAAGGGACTATTGTAGAAAATGCCTCACAAATTTTATATAGCCTACTAATACTGGCTTGAAAAATTATGTTCTTCATTTTGGAGGACACTTTTGAATGTTTCTATTTCTCTTGCATTCCTGGTTGGAGATGGGTTTTTTTGTTTGGGCATGGGGTTTTTTTGTTGGATTTTTTTTTTTCCTTTTCAAAGGCATCTTTGAAACTTTTTTATTTTAGTTACCTTTCATGGAGTTTGGCATTTCCAGAATAATAATCAATATGAAGTCAAATGTTTTTAATGGAACCATTTTCCACACTGAATAGTTGGGAGTACAGGGAGCAACTTTTATAATTTCCTTCAAATATTTTGCTTTCTTGCTTTAACTTTGTTGTGCCAATCCAATCAACATTTAATTCTGTCCATCCCACAGCAATGAAACTCACACTTTTTGTTCCTACCCACTGTCATAAGGCTTTTGCATGTCTTAAACTTACTTTTTTTGGAAGGAATTAGGATTATAGTGACTACATGAGCTTTCTCAATCCTTCATCTTTGCAAAGTTTTCAATGAAAAGCAGACTTCCTGTCTTCTTTTGCAGTAATACCCTCAGATAAAACCCCAGATGGAACACTTTCCTGAGGCTAAAAAGTAATCTGATAAAGCAGCCTGGAGAAGAGACTGAGGACGAAGATTTGATATGAAGGTCTCTGTGTGAGGTAGCATAAGCAGTAGATGACATGAACGTGTGTACAAGATCTGTTTCTTACAGATTTTAATCTCTGCTGTGCAGAGTTGCTATGCAGTTGGTTGAATGAATCCTGTGAAAATTGTTTGTAGGAGTTGACATAATAACCCTGACAATTGAAGTTAGCGGCACCTAATTTCAAGTTAGAAAATAATTTTTCTGTCAAAGGGCATTTCTACAATACTGCAGTGGTGTTTTAAGGCTCAGCAAAGCTGCCAGTTTCTTTATTGGGAGCTGCATAATAGAATGAAGCACTTCACAGAGTGCTGCTCACTTCTTAAATATTCTAGTAAAATTAATCTATCAGGCTTTTCTGCAAAGAAGGCCAGAAGTCAAGAATGGGAGACTGATCTTTGTGGGGTCAGGATTTGCAGTACTTTTAAGTACACTTCAAATGCAAGATGAGAAAACAGAAATTAAGAATTCAAACAGAAGCAGGTTCTTACTGAGGTCAGAGCTGCAGTCTGACCTCACCATTCTGTTTCTGATAGTGACAGTGCAAGATGATAACCATATTTTAACTTTGGAAACTGTTTTCCTTTATTGTATCTAATTTCTCTTTTCAATAATACTGATAATTCAGATAATGCTGTCATCCTGGAGAACCCTTGTAATGACAGATTTCCCAAGTTCACTACCTGCTGTCTAAATGAAGTATTTTTGTTTGGTTACCAAGTTGATGCTCTGTTTTGGTGTTGCACAAATCTTGGTGAAGAGCCTTTTGTTATTCACCTTAACCCACTGTTGTTACAATCTAATAAAACTTGCTCATATTCTCTGCAGACTTTTACTTCTAAGAGTTCCAAATTTCTTTGTTTATGTGTAGGGCAGCTGATCCACTCGTTGGCTGTACACTTCCAACTCTGTCGTGTCTTTCCTGAGATACAGAGACTGGAACTACGTGTAGAAATTGTGCTATATCGAATGGATGTCCTGAATTTTAGCATTGGAAGTTGAAGAGAGATTCCAGAGTAAGACTGGTGCAGTTTGTTGTGTGCTGTTTGGTGTGAATGATCTTAAGTTTGGTATTTGGAACTATTGTTTCTGAATTGAGTAATACAACATTTCCGCTTCGGAAGTAGCAACTGTTCTCACATGCTTTAATTTCTTAACAAGCCCAGAATTGGAGAAGATGGTGTACAAATTTATTACCAGCTCAACAGCCATGACATGCAAGAGTAATTTTAGAACCTAATACGTTTTTTTGGCAAAACTTCATTAATTTCTGTTCAGAACTGATCCAGAAAGTTCTTTAAGTCAGTCATGCAAGTATAGGAGTTACCATATCTGTTACTTTCAATGTTTTTTGCCGAGAAAATCAATGTAAAGACAAATACACTTTTCGTTGTTATGGTGTGGAACTGTTACACTGTTAATTATAAGTTTATTTCAATGACAGTTTATGTGTTAAAAGGTTTTGAGGCAGTATACATGTAAGGTTTGCTTAAATTATTTTGAAGCAACGTATAATTGAAAACATTTCTTCAGAAAACTGATATATTGAAGAAAGATATCAATGCCAAATATATAAGTAGGCATATGGATTGTCTAATTGTATCCATTACATTTATCAGACTAAATGTGGTTTTAAACTGTCAGGTAAACTATTGCTCCTTTCTATTAAAATTGCAGCCTAAAATTTATTGAACTTTTTTTTACCATAGAATCATAGAATGGTTTGGGTTGGAAGGGACTTTAAAGATCAGTTCCAACCCCATCTACCATGGGCAGGGGCACCTTCCAGTACACCCAGCTGTTCAACACCCCATCCAACCTGGTCTCGAACACTTCCAGGGATGGGGCAGCCACAGCTTTTCTGGGTAACATGCTCCAGTGCCCCATCACCCTCACAGTAAAACATTTCTTCCTAATATCTAATCTAAACTTGACCCCTTTCAGTTTAAAGGCATTTCTTCCTTTTCAATCACTTCATTCCCTTGTAAAATGTCCCTTTCCTAATCTCTTGCATGCCCCATTTGGGTAGTGGAAGGCTGCTGTAAGGTCTTCCTGGAGCCTTCTCTTCTCCAGGCTGAAAAACTACAGCTTTCTCAGTCTGTCTTCCTAGGAGAGGTGCTTCAGCCCCCTGGCCTTGTTTTGGCTATACTGTGGTTTTTATGTTTTTGTTTTGGTTTGGGTTTTTTTGTTGTTGTTGGGGTTGTTTGTTTGTTTTGTTGTTTTGTTTTATTTTGTTGTTGTTTTTGTTTGCTTTGTTGGTTTTTTTGGGTTTTTTTGTCCTTTTAGGGGCTTTAATATCTTACAGGAAATTAATCTAACTTTATGTGAAGCTAGAGTTTGGGTTTTGGGGAATTTTCCCTTTCATCTCCAAAATACCTTAGCAAGGGAAAACTTATTGTGTGTGTTGGGGAATCTCTCCTTTTCTCTCCAAAATATCCTAGCAATGGAAACTTGTAATGATTGTTTCTGTATGCATTTATTAGCTTGAAGAGCTGAGGCTTTGTCTTGTACAGAGAAATTATGTAGGCTCAGTAGACAGCAGTCCCAATGAAAGCAGAGAAATTTCAGGGTATTTGTACCTCTGCATACTATCTGCTTTCATATTTTTGAGAAGCTATTTCATTTACACATCTCTCTGTCAGCATCTCTGTAATTTCATTATGCATATTCATATGCCATAAGCAGATGTGTTGTGAATATTTAAAATGCATATATATCTATATGTATGAGTGCCCACAGATATTTCAGCTTATAACTGAGAAGAAGAGGAAAACATATATAAATTCTGTCTTTAAGTACCTGTTGCAATCATTTAAGTAACCAGATTTTTGATAATTACTCTTTAAAGTACTTAGAAATTTACTTCCATATTCTATCTTATTAAAAAATTGTCTGAATTTATTCCTTGCCTTTCGAGTTAGCAAAGATTTTTACATTTAATGTCTTGCAGTATTGTATCCTGTGCATATAGAAATATTCAGAGATTTTATGTTCAAGTTGCACAGCATGTCACACACCACAGAATCACAGCATGGTTGGAAGGGGCCATGGTGGGGTCATTTGGCAATCTGTTCCAGTGCTCAGTCACCCACAACAGTAGAGAAGTCTCTCCTCATGTCCAGGTGGAACTTTCTGTGCATTAGTTTCTGACCATTGCCCCTTGCCCTATTGGTGAGCACCACTGAGCAGAGCCTGGAATCATCCTCTGACACCCTCTCTTCACTGGGAGGCTTCAGCGAGGTCCCCTCTCAGTCCTGTTTTCTCAGGTCTTAAAAGGCCCAACTCTCTCAGCCTTTCCTTGTAAAAGATGTCCTTTTAATTCAGAGGTTTTGTGCTGTGAGTGCACTACATTAATAGTTTGGAGGAACTCCGTGCAGCATTTCTTCTCATCCAGCTGTGGAGATGCTAATATTTCTAGTCTTGACATTTGTATTTTCTTAACATAGTTGCAAATCTTAACAATTTTGTTGAGAAAGTGAAATTCTTGCTCTTCATATTTTAATTTTTTTTTTTTGTACTGATATTGTCTCCTATCCCTCTGCCATTACCAATTTTCTTTGAAAAATACTTTATAATAAATTATAAATGGAGTCTTAGGAACATTTGGACAGAACCGTACGCTTTGGGGATTTCCCCAAGCACATCCCTGTTTCATACCTTTTCCCTTCAATAAACTGTTCCATGTTTTCTAAGACTTGTCTCTTGCTTTCTATTTTCTTATTTTACTGACATCTCTGATAGGTTTGCTCTATCTAACTCGCCATCTATAAGGACAAGGTCAATATCAAATTAAGTTGTATAAGGCAATTTTTGTTATAATGATAATATGTTTTATCATGTTTTGTAATTAATTAAATACATTAATTAATTAATTAATTAATTAATTATAATTACTGCTTTTTTAAATTGTACTGTCTCCTTGCATGATCAGTTAAGTCAGAGTAGGAGATCATCCTTGCCAATTACCTTCCTCTGGAAGGTAATGCAGGTACTTTAAATACACAGTGTTCTGTCCAAATCTTTATAAAGGAAATAAACAGGTTTTTTCAATAAGCACAGAGGATTAGAAAAGATTATACGTAGGATAGCATAATTTATCTTGCTTGTATTATTTTAGGTTTTATAATTGAAATATCCCATAGCAATGCAAGCTTGCATGTTAAAAGAGCTTTTGATTATCAATTATACATCCTTGCAAAAGTGCAAGTGGAGTACAGGTGGTTTAATAGACTTGGATACTCATTGCAAATTTCTTAACATGGTACTGATCACAAAAACTGAGTAAATATACTAAAAAAATCTTAGGCCTTCCGCTTTATTTACATGCCACATATATATGTCTGTGTGTGTGTGTGTGTACATACATATATATAGGCACACAAACATGTATTTGTGTGCATGTATAAATACTGATATAGACATTTCTATGCCATAGAAATATGAGTACAATATTTCAATGAATGCAATTTCCATATTTTATTTTTTTATTTACCTTACCCCCTCATAAAGTTACTATGAAAAAAAATAGACCTTACACTGATCTGGAGAAAAACACTCTCCAGAATCACGTCTTTAGTATATTAAAGAGATGTGTAAGGACCCACTGCAAGACACTGAGTGCCACATTCTGTTACACTAGGCAGAAACACTAACCTTGTTTGTCAGCATTTCCCAACTGTTTTATCCACTGCCAGTTCATCACCCTTAAGGGTCAGATTCTCATTGGAGTATGGAACAGGAAAATGAAGCACATGTAGGCAGAGGATTGAATAAACTTGATAAGAAACAAGCTTTTATCTATGAGTACAAGGCAGGAAGCATTAGCATAAAGCAGTCAGATTTAAGTCTAAAGTGGTTTATGTCTTCATCTTACTGCCTTGTTTCTGCCTTGGTGATGAATAGGTACTGTGGAAGTTAAAGTATTGGGAAAAAAAGATTATTAATGGTTTTTTAAATTACACACTTCGTGTGACTAGTTCAGCAGGCTACAGTATTGAACTAAGCTATGACTTTTGTTTACTGTCTGCTCAATATCTGATTCTTCTTCTTTGTTCAGAACACTGGTATCAAAGATGGTGCTGGGAAGGAGTTTGCATATTAGGATCAATTAGAGTGCGGGAAAAATACAAAAAAGAAATTGAAAACTGACACAATTTAAAATCAAGGTCTCCAAAACACTTTGTGAAGACAGGCCAATGATTTTTGAAGTTACATTTAGCAAATGGGTATAAATATGTTTTACTATTAACTATAGTCTGTGCCAGAAAGAGAGTCCAGCTTCATTGTGCAACCAGTATAACTTTGTTAGCAAAGAATAATTTCCAGTTTGATGAAAGGTTTTGAGTACAACACTTTAGTAAAGGCAGCCAAATGCCCCCTTCAGTCGAGGTAGGTTACTGTCTGGCAGTCTTGGCAAATAAGCAGAAAAATAACTCTCTGTGCATGTAGATCCTAATTGTCTTGAGCATAATTAGAGAGAACATTAAGTTTGGAAGAATAAGTGCTTCATCAATTATGAGGAGGTTCTTGTAATGAAGGCAATTTCTTTCATAATTTCTATAGCAATAGGACAGTAATTTACATTGATTCAGGAGCACAGGTAATGAGTCCATAATATGAAATACTAGATTCCTCTAAGAGAAGTTTGATTTTCATTCACTGGCAGGAGATAGCCAAGACTCTGCAGAACTGCCAGGCATTAAAGTTCCTGTGCTATAGCCAAGTAATTTAGAGGTATCATGTCATGGATTGATTTACTGAATGACACTTGCCTAAAAACATGATATGGCTGATGTATAATCAGGATTATTAGTGATCAAACAATAGTTGGTGTATATCGTTACAATAATATTTAAGAACTACATTATAGATTATTGTGAGAATGTGAGTGAAAGGTAAGTGTGATAATTTGTGAATTATAAGTGAGGAAATCTGTAAGATGGAGTAGGAGTATTAATAGAAAATAACATATAAGAGTACTTAATAACAGCATGATGTTAATAATAAGTGAACTGTAAATCAAATTAAAGGCCAAAGCAGATTGAAGAAGTAAGTTGATTGTAGCCATCTCCTTCAATTTTATTGGTAATCTGCAACTGAACTGAAGTATTGAACAGAATCTGAGTGTTGAAGTATCTGAGGCCTTTTAGGTGAAGAATTAAGTGATATTTCTCTCCAAATCTAACTGCATATGGTGTTTTAAGACTGTAGAGCTAATTCTGTACCGAATTAGGAACTGTGAAAAGACTCAAAACTTTCATGTTTAGAGGTACTTGTCTTGACATTTTAAAGTGTTATCTTGCAGGCATTTTTATAGAACCCTAATATGTATGTTTAATTACTGGACAGGTAGATGTCAAATCACTGCATATATTGTGGTGTTTCATTCATCTGATAGAAATTGTGTAAGTATACTTAAGGAGAAGGCTGCTTAGGACAGAGAGTACTTTAAAATAGGTTATATATATATATATATCTATATATATCTATATATATATATATCTAAAACCATTCCTGCCCAAAATGGAGCATTTAGTGGAAGAACTGTTGTGAGTCTGACAGTAACCAATAATGAGAATTGCTGGCAATACTTCATCACAATGGAGAATTATTTCCATAAGTTTCATGTTCTGGGGAATTGTATCAATTTATTTACTAGGTAGCAGACCTTTTAGTCAAATAATAAAAATAATAAATGTTACTGAACCTGAAATCTTTATTTTAAAAAGAAGGGAGGGACCATTTTTATATTTTGGCCAGTACTCTGATGGAACAGAATCACAGAATTAACTAGGTTGGTAAAGACCTTGGAGGTCTTCAAGTCCAGCCTATGACCTAATACCACCTTATCAAACTAAACCATGGAACTAAGTCCATGTCCTGTCTTTTTTTTTTAAACATCTCCAGGCACGGTGACTCTACCACCTTCCTAGGCAGTCCATTTCAGTGCCCAACCACCCTTTCTGTAATTTTTTTTTTTTTTTTTAATGTCTAGCCTAAACTTCCCCTGGTACAGCTTAGACTGTGTCCTCTCATCCTGACACTGGGAGAAGATATGGACTCCTACCCAGCTACAACCTCATTTCAGGGAGTTGTAGAGAGTGAGCAGACTTAATGGGAGGAAAGTCCTGCTTATCAAACCTGATTTTCTTTTATGACAAGGTAAGCCATTTACTTGATTGGGGAAGCCAGCTGATGGAATCTTTTTGGATTTCAGTAAAGCTCTCAATGCTTTCTCTCACAGTATCTTCTGGACTAAATGTCCAGCACGCAGCTAGATAAACACATCACGTGATGGGTGAGCAAGTGCCTCATGGGTCAGACACAAAGAATTACAGTGACTGAAGTGACATCAGACCAGCAACCTGTCACTACCAGGGTCCTTCTTTATGAACAACTTGGACGTGAGCCTGGATGGGGCACTGAGCAAATTCACAGATGATGCAAAACTGGAAGGAGCTGCTGACTCCCTTGAGGGCAGGAAGGCTCTAATGTGAGACCTCAACAACTTGGAGGACTGGGCAATCACCAAATGTATGGCTTTCAACAAGGGGAAGTGCTGGATTCTGGACAGGCAGAATGCAACCCTGGCTGTACAGACAGACTGGGAATGAGATTCTAGAAAGCAGTGCCATGGAAAGGGACCTCAGGTCCTGTTTACTGAACATGAGTCAGCAGTGCCCTGGCAGCCAGAAGGGCCAACCCTGTCCTGAGGTACACAAGGCCCAGCATGGCCAGCCAGGCAAGGGAGGGGATTGTCCTGCTCTGCTCTGCACTGGGGCAGCCTCACCGTGAATACTGTGCGCAGTTTTGGGCACTACAGTGTAAGAAAGATATAAACTCTTAGAAAGTTGCCAGAGGAGGGCAACAAAAGTGGTGAAGGGCCTTGAGGGGAAACCATATGAGGAGTGCTGAGGTCACTTGGTCTGTTAAGCCTGGAGGAGACTGAAGGGAGAGAGACCTCGCAGCATCTCATGAGAGGAAGAGGAGGGGCAGACACCAATCTCTCTGGTGACCAGTGACAGGACCCAAGGGAATGGCCTGAAGTTGTGTCAGGGGTGGTTTAGGTTGGATATTAGAAAAAAGGTTCGTCATCTGGACGGTGGTTGGGCACTGAACAGACTCTCTGAGGAAGTGGTCACAGCACCAGCCGGACAGAGTTCGAGAAGCATTTGGACAAAACTCTCAGGCCCATGGTGTGACTCTTGGGGTGTCCTGTGTAGAACAGGGAGTTGAACTCGATGATATTCATATGTCCCATCCCTTCCAACTCAGCATATTCTGTGATTCTATGAAGGTGATGCTAGCTCTCGAATTGAAAATTCTTCACACCAAGCGTTAAATAAAAGAGCTAGTTTTCTATTTCATATCTTTTAATAAAATTTTGTGGTATAAAACAGGGGAAAATAGTGCACAATTTTGGTCCAAATTAATTTGTTTGCAGTCCTAAATTAGGAATCTAAATGTGCTTTCTCTAAAGCTAAACTAGTAATCCTGTATACCTTTGAAAGATGAATTGCCATCTGTAAAAATAGCTGATCTGCCATTCCATCCTATAGAAGGAAAAGGAGTGTCATGTTGTAATGGTTAACATCTGAAAAACACAGGATGCTTTCCTGACCTGCATGATGATACTCTTATAATTTTTGCTTAAGTTATTTAAAACACAAAAATTTCACAATTTTAAAGTTTTATGTTAGATTCTGAGAACATCGTATCTTACTCAATGAAGCTAATACCTATTTTCAGAGATCACTACTGCAGTCAAGTTGTTCAGCTTTTTTTGGTGGTCCAGTCCAAGGCATTCTTCTTGTTGAACATTAAACCTAGAAAAATTTTTAAGAGATCTTCCATCAGTCTAATGTGAAACAAGAGTTGGAATATGCAAGTGGAAGTAGAAATGGAAAGATACCTCTTGCTTTAGACGCATTTAAGCTGTTGTAGAGATACAATTGACAATTTTGTCATGTGACTTCTAAATAATGCAGTCAAAAGACTAGTATTAAAGAAGATCTTTATTTCAAGAACACTGAGGAACTAGAAGAGGTCAGGTAAATACAGTAAATTCAAATTCAGAGGAAGATTGCAGCTTCTTCAGCAAGTGACCAGGGTGGAGATTGGTATCTTGAGCTCATGTCTTCTGCTGGTGGGTAGAAAGTCTGACTTCTTACTTAAGTGTTGACTGGGGAGTCCTAAGCTGTGCTGTGTGGAATTAATAGGATAAGAAACTAATTTATAAAACATTTTTTTTATGACTCATGGTAAAGACTTTCATATCTTGACTGCTACCTCCTCATTACACTGTGGCCGTTGTGTCTTCCTCAGAAGCCTTTGAAAACTGAGACTTCAGCAGTAGTGGAAATTACACAAAAACATACTTTGTATAAAGTTAAATGGTTCTTTATTCATCATATATTTAAAAGCAAAATTCTAAGTTGCATGAAATTTGAATATTTATAGTTCATACCCTTGCCTCTTTTGCTGTAGTTGAGCAGTTGCCATGGTTCTCATTATATTGTTTGCTTTAGAGGCAAACTTCATAACCATGCTAAATGGAACTGAGTTCTTGAAGTGTACTACACTTGTAGTGCCCTCAGCTGCATCTTGAATTGATCTGTATTTTCCACTGTCTCCCCTTAATATCATGGAACCAGAGATTGGGGCTCACAAGAAATACAAATATTAATACACAAAATGAATTCGCTTCATCTGTCTTACCAATAAAGAACAGCAAGTTATGTGTTTTAAGTGTATAAAGAAGTAATTAACTTTTTAAAAAATGAAATTCTGTTAAATGTGGGTGACACCATAATCTCTAGGCATAATAGTTCAACTTTTCTTTATGCAGGGGCTACTTTTTCTGAAATTATGTAAATGGGGATAAAGAGTTAATATAATTATGTTTTGCAAGGCTGAAGGGACTGGGGAAATTTATAAGATGCTGAAACCTTGATTTTGATACTTGTGGCATCACAGCTTCCAGAAGATTTAGCCTGCTAAACCTGTCTTTTTCAAGGTTTATAAAGAGTTTCTGTTTCACTTCTTTTGTATATCTTTATTTAGGTTCAACATATTCTGAATCTCAAAAGGAAGACAGCTCCCACACCTAAGCATTTAGAAAGATCGTAGTCTGGTCTAAATTTTTCTCTAATCCACTTTGATTTCTTCAGGAAAGATATTCAGTTAGGGTTATGCATTTATTCATACACAAAAATATATATAATTAAATTCTGTTATGTGTATATATTATCATAAGGCGATCTTGTAAAAATTCAGGTACTTGCTGCAGAAATGTCTTAACAGACATATGCTGTGTCAGATGACTCCATCTAGAATCAACTTTTTTTTTTTTTACTTGAGTATAGCCTGTGACCTTACAAGCCTTTGCATATTCACCTTTGCAATATCTTCAGTACTGATTTTTATGTGTTAGGGATTTGCAATTTACTAAAGATCAGAGCCTAACTGGGGGCAGGAGGGGGAGAGGTGCACAGATGACACACACAACACAACAGGTACTTTTCAGATGTTTCCTCTAAAATGAGCATCAAAACAAACAGATCCATTTATAGGAAACAAACCTAAAATTAAAGATCTTCCCCTCCACCCCCAATGGCAAAATCTTTAGTCCAGCAACATTCATACTCAAAGCAAGATTGTGACTCAGTAAACATATTGCTGTTGGCAGTAGCTGTACCTATATTGCACAGAAAAAGTCAAACAAAAATTAAAATCTACTTGTCACATGCAGAATCTACTTGTCACATGCAGAATCCTTAGCCCTCAGTGTACACTCAAAAAAAATTTCTACGTGTATCTTTAAAGGATTGTGAAGACATATTGATTGGCTGGTGAAACACCAGGCATTTTAAGATTGTTCTTAAACAGTCTTTCCTTAATGAGACTCTGCAATACTCAGTTACCAGAAATAAAACTTAAACTGCTTAGTTTATTTGAGCATGCAAAGGGAGTTATTCAGAAGAATCTCTGCATGTTTTATGCTGTAATTGCAAAAGCAAAAATAATTTTCAAAGCTTTACAGTTAGACATGCTTTTTATAAATTACTTGTTCAGAACCTCTTTACAACTTCATTGCGTATAGGAAACATGCCCATGCAAGCTTGAGCTGCTCTCTTGACCTTGAAACTTGCTCATTTCCCCCATCTGTCAGGCTGCTCTGCTTCTGCTTTTATTCTCTTCTGTCAATCAGCTTCTCACTGATAGTAATTATGATGTTAGAGCCTCACATTATTAGGTCTAAGCTAGATAAATTGTTGGTGAATACAGTAAATGCTGAACATCTAATTTCTGTCTGGGTTATGTAGGTTTTTGGCGGCTCTATGAACATGTATTGTGAGAGAGGTGCTTCATGGAGTGTACATGTCTGCATTCACACCTGTAAAAAGTAGGGCTGTCAATTATGGTTTGTCGAGATGCCAAATATAAACAAAAAGCTATTTTGCAAATAAATTATTTTAAAATAGTGCCTAGTATAACATTGTGTCTTTTGCAAAGGGCAGTTACATCTGGAATGATAAAAGGATGAAATAATATTTGAGAACAGCAGCATTGGTTGTTTCTGCTCTGTAATGGTAAAGGTCTGAATACTGCTTTCTTTATTATTTCCTAGTGGAGGTATTAACTCTTATTATGCAACCTGTTTACCAGATTGCTTGCCACTGAATAAGCTATTTTTTTTTTTTTTAATCTCAAAGGTGCAAAGAGTATGTGCATGTAAAACGGGTCATTTATTCCCAAGTAACTCGGTCTCATCATCAGTTTGCAGTGTGATGAATGTCTGTTGGCTTATCACTTTTCATAATATAACTCTGTTTACTTGAGGATAATAGTAGACCACAGTGAGCAAACTGCTGTGTAGGAGCTGTTAAACTGCACACTCATATCTAGACAATGTTTTCACATGCTGGGAATAGTGGCGCTCAGGCTGTGACTGGGTAGGGACAATTTTGAAGTAATTTTTTACTATTGAAATAAAATCAGTGGAGATGAAGGGGGTATCTAATGTAGTAGTACAGCATGAGACTTTACACTGAATTTTAACATTTAGACCTTTCTTCCTTTGAAATAAGACATTTAAAGACTATGTCTGAACTTATTCTGTTGCTTTCCAGGCTCTCTGTTGCCATTTTCCCCCACTATTGTTTTTGTAGGAGTAGAGTATGTTTAAATCATGCTTTCTGATTCAGCAAGTTTTAATTTGGTAATATGAATGAATAAATTAAGGGCTTTCTATGTCTTTATTCCAGTAATGACAAAGTTGATGTGGAAGAGGTAGAATAATTTAGAAGGTATTCTTGATAATAATTTATTGAGTATTTGTTGATATTTTTCTTTCTTCCAGCTTTAATGTGTTGCAGGAGTATGTTTTCCAGAACAGAAACTGTTACATTTGCATTTCTGTGAAGTGTAATGCAGTACAATACTGAAATTTCTTCAGGCATTACTGTAAAACACAAACACAGAATGATCTTGCTTTTTGGCCGGGCATACAGTAAGCACACTATACTGTTTCTTTTTCTGTATGTGCAGCATTATATTACTGTGTTTATGTGTTTTCAGTGCTGGTGCTAGGTTTTTAACCTTAGATGGTAAAATGCTAAAAATGTGAAGTTTCTGATACAATCCAATATGATTAGTATTTCTTGCCTTAATTGGAAGAATGCAGCATTAATTACACATTAGACCATTAGAAATCCTGGTATCTACAGTTAGTAAGAAAAGAAATGTGGTGTAGAGAGTCTTCCAGTGTGTGATATTCAGTCTGTCTATTGTGTTCTGGCATAGCACATAATTTTGTATTACAGGTTTAAGATGTTTTTTCATTGTATGCTTATATCAAATACTGAATATGGTCTCTTGAATCCTTAGTGATGTTTTTTTGCAAAGAGTGATTTGGTTGGATTTAGTACACTTTACCTTTGTAAATACAGTACACTGTCATTATAGGACACAAAAAGAACAACATGCACACGTCAAGTCGTCAGGGCAAGGAAAAGAAGAAGGAAGTTTATTTGTTACTTCAGTTTATATAGATTTTGGACAATGACCAGGGATTGGAGGATGAAGGTTGCCACCTCTCCAACCACACTGGTCAAACTAGAAGTCCATCATTTTTCTCCTCCCCAAGAGAGGAATGTCAACAATAAAACACAATTAGATAAACAATATTTTGTTTACATGAAAATGCATGAGAAACTCCATTACAAAAATGTAAATAATTAGGAGGCTAAAAAGAACAGGGCAACATCACACTATGCTCTTTTCAGTCTATACATAAATTTTTTCTTACAATTTCTTTCTATATTGCTAACAAAATAACTTATTTGAAAATACCTTTCTTAGTCTTTGTTTGTTTATTTACTACTGGAGGCACTCAAGCTCAGTGTATTTGACTAATTTAATGAGCTCTTCCATATGTATGACAAAATAATTTCCTTTTCAATATAGAATGTAATTTTAAAATACGTAGATAATGCCATCTAGTTGGGCTGTCACTGAAGTGTAATTTGTACAGAGTGGTGTCCTGCTGCAGAGCAGCACTGACAGGAAAGCTCCAACTGCGGTGCTTGCAGTGGTAGTTTCCAGACATTGATCTCTGGTCAGACGGGGGATCATGAAAGGGTCTTTTACCCTTTAAAGTGCTTTCAATTGAATGTTGCATTATACAAATACCATGAGACTAATTAATGTTGATCCAAGAAAAATTTTAATGGGTAAGAGATTCTTTTGGTGTTGGTCGGTTCTGTTCCTGGGAATGTTCCTGGAGTCCCACCTGGGGATTTACAGTATGAAAAGGCAGTAAAAGAGGCACAGAAGGATGCAATGATATCATGTGTCCAAATGATATCACAACTAGCTTATAGTAATATTTTATTGAATGAGTCCATTACAAATTTCTAATATAGCTTTTTGAACAAAATGCAAATGGTAGTGGAAATACAGGCCTCCAGGCACAAGGGCTTTACAGAGCTGTCAACATGCATGGATGTAAGATAGGGGAATCCAAGTGTTTCAACCTAGAAAGAGGAAGATTGATGAAGGGAAGAGTGAGAGTGTTGATAATGATAGTGCTGCAACAGTGTCAGTGAAATATTGACAGTTCTCTTTTTTCCTGCTCTAATGTCTTCATTATATTTTGTGGATGACTTTTTGATTTGGTTGGATCTTTTACAACTTGATCAAGTGATAGAAATATGAAATCCAATTATGTTCAACTACATTATATGCCAAGAGTACTTTCTGGACTACGTTATTATTGTTCTCAAATTATTCTCATACTCAGATACAGTACTATGTTATTAGTGTCTCTGTGTGTGTAAAGGTAAAGCAGAACTGAAAACTGCCATAATGTTCATTGGATTCATGTCTTCTTTTTTAAATTGCTTGTTATAAATATGGGAAACTACTTCTTGAAAATGCAGTTTAAAATTAAGCCATAATGTAAATTCTTCCAGACTAAATGCATTCCATGCTATAAACCATTAACCAATTTTTTTGGTAACAGCTGTATTTATCTATTCTGTCTCTTCCAAATGTGTTTATCATGCTTACTTTGCTAACCCAGCAATAACAAGTAAATTTCAAAACCAAAACCAAAGGTGTCTGTAGAAAGACAAATTATAGGAATGTAGTCGAAAGAGTTGGCTCTTTCTTAATTTTTTTTCCTACATTTTTACTGACCAGTGACAGATTATGATTGACTATAAGGTTTGTTGATGAAAAAGACCTTTTCACTAAATGGCTGAAGGCCGATGAAGATAATGGGTGTATCTGGGAACATCTGCACATAAAACCAGGTTGCCATGACTTGTCTCCTTGTGCAGATGCTAAAAAATGGAGTGGTGATACATTTCCTTGGCTTACCTGCTGTTGTTCCTTCTGCAATTCGAGGATCCCTATGCCCATTAGAAAAGCCAGGTGTTTCAAAGGCTAATGATTGTGGTAGCAGTCAGCAGTCAACTGAAGCACAGACAAGTTACAACTGCCCTCAGTATTGCAGACAAGTGAGAGTTTCACATGGGTTTTCAGGGAATTTAAGGAATGAGAAAGGAGCTCATTCCTTGCTTTTTGTTGTTCCACAGGAAATTATTTCTTTTGGCTTCAGGTAATAGATTCTTGCCAACTCCTAGAGGACATCCTGGAGATCTTGACTGTTGAATTTAAATATGCAGAATAAAAAATTACTAGTTAAAGAAGTTTTTGTTTTCCTGCAATAATAGGATAATAGTGTTTGTGTAATTGAAATTATGAAGAATAGTGTCAATAGCATCCTTCCACTTGCACATTTTTTGTCTGCCCTGGTAAGAGAGGCAGTAAGGCAGTGGACATAGCTCATTCAAATGCCTGACTTTTTCATTTTAATGTCCTGCTCAGTTCCAACGTTTTTTTAGTTAGCATTCACCAAAATTCTGTTTTCATGACAAATAACCTGTATGAAACGTATGGAACTGGCTATTCAATGTGGTATTTGAGGAACATTTTTTCCTCTTTGTCCCTTCTACTTCATGAAGCTCTGAAAAATTTTATCTAACTATCCATAACTGAATCAAGATATGAAATGGTTTTTTAATGAAGAATTTATGTCAGCATTGTTTAGACTACTGGAGAGATGTAACAATGCAATTTTGGGAAACCATACTGATTACCATTAAATGAAAAGGATGCCAAAGTCTAAAAGAAACAAACAACAAACCCACACATTCAAGAGTTCAGGAATATCCATTAATAAAAAAACCTTGATAACTTAGACTATATTTTGGCAATACTTAGACACATATCCCTATCAAATTATTTACTATCATTGATTAATACATTAAAACGAAAAAGTTTCACGTTTTTCTCATTATTTAGTTCTTTAAGGCAATTTTTATATCCTTCTACTTGGTTTTCTAATTTTGATTTTTTTTAACACATAACAGTATAAATTAATGGAGTGTTTTAGGCTTTACCTATGCTGGGCAAAGACACTAGTTATCAGCTGTCACTCATATTAGAGATTTCTTATAATAGGTTGCATTGGATTGCAATGTTGAGTTGGGCAATAATTTTAATTTGCTTCTTCACAAACTATCTTCTGGATTCTTCTGTGTATATTCTTAGAAATATAGCTCTTTATATCAATTATGAAAAGTCACACTATTAAATTATAACTCCCCAATGAAGGTTTTTTCTTAATTAATCATTCAATTAAGTTTTGTTTCTTACAAGCCATCTTGGCAACCTTTATTTATAACTTAAATATTAGCCAAGTGTGCCAATTTTGAGTCCACTGGTCGAATCGTCCTTTAGTCCACTTTCCTCTTTCCTTTGTTTTCTCCTGGTGACTATTTAATTGTTACTGTCAAACAAGTGAAGCATGTATAAAAATGTAACTTCTTAGAGAAAGCTGAGCTAATTACTTCAATAGAGGCAGTACAAGACTTATGGCTGTGCTGTGGCTGGTAGCACTTACACTCATGGATACCCTGCTGCATGTACTTGTGTCCAGCTGCTTGCCCAGTCCTGTGGAAGGAGTGGAACCCAAGGAATGCTGGGAGACACTTAGAAAGAGAGAACATGGTGAACTGGGTAAATAAAAAGAGGCTTTTTATGAGGATATTGGATGGAAATCTTTGTAAAACCAAGCAAGATCAGTTTTGTTGCTCCATGGAACCACTTGATTCACCAGTTCACTGCAGATTTTTCAAATTTATCAACATTTACAGAAAAAATAATTTCCATTATGCACCCACTTTATCAAACTGACTTGTGAATTTGTCCAAGAAATAAAGGCCATTTTGAGAAGTCAGTTTTTCTTTAACTTTGGTGAATTTGATTCCAATATGTTAATATCAGAGAACGATGATTTTACTTGTATCTATTAGCTGCTAGTCTGTTTGTAGTTACCTAGGATGTCCTATTTTGCAACAGTGTGCTTTCAGTAGTAATTTGGAATTTTACTGCTATTCCATGATTTGTTTATTAAAATCAGTGGCCTGAGGTGTCATGAGTTGCACTCTATTGCTCTCTGATGGCAACTGTCATAATTTTAAAATCCTATCTTCATTCTGGTTTTATTTTACTTTCTCAGATTTTTGCAATATAAAGTCTGATTTTTTGCTGATTTCTAGCGACTTTCCTATTTTTCAGTATTTTTATTTTTTTCTATCTTTAATGGATACATTGCCAAGATGTGCTTTAATCTCACTTAATTTCTTGCTTATGCTGTTCTTTTTTAGATCTTTAGGTCTTTTGACCTGTCACATCTGGGCTTGTTAGTCTAGTGATCTGCCATTTTTTTGCATTTTGTCGTTGATGTTCCTTTTTACATCCTTCCCCTTTTCTATTCATTTATTCTCTCTATTAGCTTTCTTAGAACAGTCCATCAAGTGGGGTGCAAAATTACAGAGCAGGGGTTCTGAACACTGAAAAACTTTATAGCCAATTAATTCACTTGTATTTTTAGTGGATAGATTCTCTTGCATAAGGCCTGTTCTTCTATAAGCACAGTTTGCTTCTAAGGTTTGCTCATTTTTGTCTGCCTTTATCTTTTTTCAGTGCTGGTGGTGTGACTTTTACAAACTTCTAAGCAGTCCCTATTGACACACACCACATTTCCATCCCTGGCTGGAGGTGTGGATGCTCCTGCTCTGCATATGCCCCTGCTGCTTCCCACAGTCTGCTGGGGCTTGTCATGGTCCAAAAGCCCACTTGAGATGCTGCAGGCAGAGCAAGGTGGAGGTCCCCATGTGTGGCACACCTGGCTAGGCACTGGTGGCCTCTGCTAAGTTGCTGATTTCAGGAGTAGAACTGGATTTCAGTAGTGCTCTTGTTAAATCCTGGGTACATACTAAAGTGGTTTGCTGATCTCAGTCTTGAGCAAGTTTTGATTCACTGATGGGCCACCTATTTTTTTATATCACCTGTTTTTTACAGATAGCCTTTTTTCCCATTTGATGTAAATACATTCAAATTGATGTATTTTTTAGGACAGTGACAGCTCTTCATTCTAGCCATTATATGTTTCCCCATGAGAACTGAAATAATTATGGTGATTTTACAAATTTGCCTATGTGTGAGTATGGAATATTTCAACTTGACTGTAAAACCTGACCTTACTATGGTTAGTGTTATTTAAAATTTATGATGCTCACTTTGTTTTTAAATTAATCCCCTAAAATGATTTAAAATACATTTGTTGACACACACTCAATATGACCTCCTGTCTGACCCACCCCAGTAAGCTACTCTTATGTTATAATTAAGCTACTGAAATAAATCCATGAGACTGCTTTACAAAATTCAGATATTCATGCAGCATTTATGCTGTGTCTTTATATTCTTTCGGTGGGATGATGATCAAGGACTTGGGCTAAGGGCTAAGGCTTTCTGTCTGCACCATACACTGCACTTTGCATTATATTTGTGGATGGAAATGTGCATAGTTGATGTTAAGAAATACTGACTTGGCTGAAGTATGTGGTCCTGTGGAGACAGGATGCAGTTGAGATAGGATGAAAAGCTGGAAATGAGCCAGGAGTGTGCCCTTGCAGCCCAGAAAGCCAACCACACCCTGGGCTGCATCCAAAGCAGCTTGGCCAGGAGGGCAAGAGAAGGGGATTCTGCCCTTCTGCTCCGCTCTGGTGAGACTCCAACTGGAGTGCTGCATCCAGCTCTGGGCTCTCCAGCACAGGAAAGATGTGGACCTATTAGAGGAGGTCCAGAGTGGGGCCACATAGATGATCAGAGGGTTGGAGCACCTCTCCTGTGAACACAGGCTGAGGAGGTTGGGGTTGTTCAGACTGGAGAGAACAGTCTGGGCTCTGGGGAAATTTTAGTGTTGCCTTCCAGTGCCTAAAGGGAGCTTACAAAAAAGAGAGCCATTTTTACGTGGACATGAAGTGATAAGAGTTGGGGGTTTTAAACTAAAAGAGATTTAGATTAGGTGTTAAGAATAAATTCTTTATTGTGAGGGTGGTGAGGCACTAGAACAGATTTCCTAGAAAAGTAGTGGTTCCCCCATCACTGGAAGTGTTTAAGGCCAGGCTGATAGGGCTTTGACCAGCATAACCCAGTGGGTGGCATACCTGCATGTGGCAAGGATATTGGAATTAGGTGACTGTCCTAGAGTGACCTTATGATGCTTGTATCCCCAGTCGTCCATCCTGTTTGTGCTGTATATTGAGTTCTGTACTTTTAAGACTGATTGAGTGTGAACCAGGGAGAGAAGATGCACGGAGTTTGTTTTGAGAAACTGCCTGACTCCCACACATTCTCTTGTCTGGACTCCTGTTTGTCGGAGGCACGGATGGTGGTGGGACAGAGATCTTTCTGCTTTTAGTTAGTTTTAGCTACCTGAGGCAGAGAAGTTCCCTGGACTGTTTTTTTTCTTTTTTTCTTGGGACTGTTTAAATCTACTCTGGACTGAAATAACCCAGAGGAGCACCGAGGGCTCGCACCTGCGGCCCACCGGGCCTGGACCTCCGGAGGGACTGGGATTGATAAAAAAGAGACTGAGTGAGCTGAGCTGCACCCACAGCAGGGACTTTCTCAGTTTGACATCTCTCTTCGGAGCAGTGAGTGGTTTTATTGCTTCATTGTTCATTTTATTATTTTGTATTATCCGTTCTTTGTGCTTGTAGGTATTTTGTTTGTTAAATAAATAGTTTTTTCCACTTTTCTCTGAGGAAGTTTTTCTTGGACTGGCTGGGGGGAGGGGTTGTTTGGGTTTGCTTTCCAGAGGAACCCCCTTCGGAGGTTTCCTCCCAAATTTGCTCTAAACCAAGACAATGACTTTAAGGTCTCTCTACAAAGCAAAAATTCAGCATGAGTGTACAGAAAATACTCAAAATTTACTTATTTATTCTTCAGTAAATAATTGGGGCATACTACTGTATTTTGGTATAGGTATACTGATGTTTTAAGTCCTGAGGAATGTGAAGTGCCTTTTACCAATGAAATAATTTCTTACTAATTTTTAGAATAATTTAAAGTACTTACAGTAATTTCTCTGTTGGTGATTAAGAGCATTTTATAATGGAAAACAGTGTTTGCCTAGAAAATAACAAAAATATAGAGGGCCAAATCCTATTGCTGGTCATCCATGATTTTATCTAATTTGAGAACAGGTTGCAGAGCACTGATATTCTAAATCAGTATTCTTTCCAGTCTCAGGTGTAAGGACTGTTTTGGCACTATTGAAATTACTGGTGGAAATATGTAGGATAGAACACAATTCATGTCCATGTATATGTTGCTTATTGCAATCTTATTTTTCCCACTCACACAAACTTCTTTAAAATAATCAGCTTAAACTTGCTCCTTCCATGTAGATATGGTCTTTACTTCCCTTTGGTTGTGTTGCTAGGGTGGATTTGCCATCTTAAGGAAGATTACTCACATTGCAGTGTCATCAATATTTTCCAAAAGAATTCTGTAGGTTTCTTTTCTGTGAAGAAGTGACAATCCCTGGCTGTAGGCTATGTTATTATTTCAATAAGGATGATGTTCTTTGCTCTGTCTCAGTTTGCTTTTTTTTTCCTCCAAACTACTCCAAGATGTATGAAAACAAGCCAAAAGAAAGATATCAAATAAGCACACAAAAACATTGTTTTCTCATTGTTTTTCAAGAAACAAACAAAACCTGTGGGAAAATATCCATCTTGAGGCTGTCTAAATACAGCAGAGTAAAAAGCTCAGCTTTATAGTGGGAAAAGCAATAATTAGGAGTATGTCTGCTTGTACTGTGAATTGGCTGTCCTGTTTTGGAATTCTGTGCCAGTGATAAGAATAACATAAGCTATAAAAAGAAGACTTATTTCTGTATTCATGTAGGACAAATTTCAATATTCAGAAGAATGCTCACACTTTTATTTCTGCCTACAGAATAATTTGGGATGCTTTTCACATGTAAACTGAATGTGATTCCCCAAAATAATGTTACAATTAAAAAAAAAAAAAAAGAAGCTCTTTTTGTACATGAAATATGAATTATCCCTAATTTAACATGGAGAGGACTAAGTCAGAAATGTTGAAAGGCCTTTCTTAGGGGTATGTCCAAAAGGAAAATCTACCTTATGCAATAAAGGCAGTGACATTTTGTGGTAATTAAAAGGAAAAAAAAATAAACAAGCAAACAAGACCAGAGGCAACTTATGTTGGAGGAGGTGTAGGTGACTATGCAGATATCTGCAGAAATGCTGTGGTAGAGAGAAGTTAGGAAAACCAGGAGAGAAGATATTGGTGGAGATAGGCAAGGTAGAAACTTGCTGCATTTCTGAGCATCAAACAAAGACTTTTTCATTTAAGAGATAGTTTCTCTTTTGGGGAATGCTCATTTTTATTTAGGACATCTGACTCCATCATTTTTACATCTTTACATATATTAAGTTGGGAAGTTGAACAAGCAAATTCAGAATCTAATTAGAATTATATAATGCTATAATTTGCAGTTCTTTAAAAACTCTGGAAACAGACCCTTTAAATGTAGGTAAGCCTTTATAACTAAAAATGTAAGCCACACTTATGGCAGCCACTGGCTCTTTGTATGTTGCATACACATTGGGTATGCCTATTTGTTAATTTTGATAGTTTTAAAAGTTAGATTTTTGTGTGCACTAGGATTGTATGCTTATGATGCTTGTGATGGCATGCATGACATAGTTGGAACAGTACTGAGACTTCAATTTTCACTTGTATTTCACTGCTTCCAGTTAAAGTTTTTCAGGGATATATTTCTGAATGATGATAAGGTTATCATTGAATACATATACTTGGAGAAAATGCACTGCTGGTGAAACAAGCATAGTGCTAGTTGTTTAACTGGGGTTAATAACTTGGTTCACAGCTCTTCTTCTGCCCTGGGAAGATGTCCTTACAAGGTATGTGTGACTTGAACATGTCAGAAGAAAATGAAAACTATCTGTTGTCCTCTTAACCTCATCTTCACAATGGGGAATGTTCAGCTGTGACAAACCTAAGTTGGATGGATATTATGTGGAGAGAACATAAAGCGGTTGAGCTAGGGAGGCCTGTGATTTATGAACTGGCTGTGAGACATCATTGTTTTCTTCTTCACATTTCCATTCATTGTTCTTTCTGCCCTTTTGTACCATTTCAAACAAAGACTAATTTTCTCTTTGCTTAATTCTTCTTTCTGTCTTACTCATTTCTCTCATTTGGTGGTGAGGCTGGCCTTTGCCTATCATCAGATCATAATGCCAGCTTCTGATTTCCTCACAACTTGTATTATTTCGAATGATGTTTTCAGAAGTTTAATTTTTGAATGGATTAATTTAAAAAAAAAAAAAAAAAAAAAAAAGACCTTCCCTAGAGTTTAGCTCTAATATATGGAAAGTGTTTACCCAAAATTACTATTGCAGCATTTCTGTTTTGTGAAACTGCTTTAGGACATATCTTCTATGAGAAGCACCTTTTAAGGATGGTTAATCTCTGAGTTCTCTGGGGATCACTATCTCTGTTCACTGAAACCTCAGGGAGGTTAATAAAAATATGTTCTTATCTTAGGGATTTCAGTAAAGTAGCTAGAATCTGGTATGATGAATTTTCGCTATGTTATCTCTGTACCTCTGTACAGACAGAACAAGGGATTTAGGTCCATAATTAAGGTTCTAGTTATTGTGTACAATGTACAATCAGTAAATCCACTTAGCAGGAGGATTACAAATCTCTTTTCTACCTCTGTAACTTTTAAAAGATTTGGTTATGTTGCTTTTGACTGTAGAATGCACTGAAGCATCAAAAACAATTAACTGTCCAGTTGTTTTTTTATATTGTATGTCCATATTTTGAACAACTAAGATATGTTGAACACATATAATAGAAAATGAAAAATCAATTTCTTAATTACTTGATAATTTGTTATTTAATTAGTTTTTATAATATATATGCTTAAGAAAATATTCCTATTGTTGATTTTATTGATGTTTTAAAATATTTTAAAATATTTTTTTACTTTTATAACTGTTGTTCCCACCCCTTATCAAATGCTCAATTATGCTGAAAACCCTTTTAAAAAAAAACTTAAATAAATGTCTGTCAGAATGGCAAGGAGTTAATCAGGTAGATATGACTGACATGGATGCTCTGAAACCTGCAATTTTATCACTCATCTGTTTTAACATTACTACCTAATACTAAATAAGTGCTAAGTTCTCCCTCAAGCCAGAGTTTCCAAAACCTGCTTTTTAGAGTGAGAGAATACACTTATACCACCAAGCTTGTTTCTATATGCTCTGTGCTCATATTTTATGTAGAGAGACATGGCTGAAAAAATGAGAATACACTTGCCATTTTGTGCTAGCATGTTAGAGCAACTAGGCAGTCTGAATCTCCTTGCAAGTTTATTTCAGAATTTTTCTGTAAGTT
The DNA here is from genome assembly GCA_013401135.1 of Cettia cetti. NCBI lineage: Eukaryota > Metazoa > Chordata > Aves > Passeriformes > Sylviidae > Cettia > Cettia cetti. The sequence goes on from VZUI01042604.1 coordinate 43,349, forward strand.
AATTTGAACAGGTTTCTATTATCTGACTCCCCAAACCCCTCTTTTATTCACTTCTGATGAACTAAAGAAATGGTCAATAGGAGTTATTGGGTGCCATGTAGTCTTAACTGAGAAATATCTTGTTCTTGGTTGCTGTATCCTTCATATTATGTTACAGTCCTAAATATTTCTTAGTGTAAAAAAGACACTTCAGACTGCTATTTTGGGAGCTGGTTTATCCTTCAGTTCTTATGACCTTAGACTGAGCAATTTCACAGAGCCAGTTATCTATCATACCCTTTATCTTCTGCATGGAGTGAGCCAATCTTATGACCCTTGGATGAATGCAAGGATGCAACATGGAGGAGAATCTGTCTTTCACTTACAGACTTTTTAGGAAAAAGTTTTTCACAGAAAGAGTGATAAAGTATTGGAATGGTCTGCCCAGGGAGGTGGAGGAGTCATCATCCCTGGATGTACTTAAAAAAAGACTGGATATGTCACTCAGTGCCATGGTCTAGTTGAGGTGTTGGGGTGTGGGTTGGACTCCATGATCCTGAAGTTCTTTTCCAACCTAGAAATTCTGTGATTCTGTGATTCTGTGATTCTGTGACTGACAGGCACTTTATAAACTTAGAAATGGATTTTACAAGTAAAATTAGAACCAAGCATTTGTACATACTTTGTGTTTTTTAAGTAATTTCAAAATTATTTGAAAAAATTCTCTGATGTATACATTGCCTCCTGTAAGAACGTAACAAGTGAAATCTAATGCTTAAAATGGTCCAAAGGAGTCCACAGAACTGATTTCAAATGTGGAGGTCCAGTCTTCATATGCATTTAGAGGTCTTTACACAAAGAGCTGAATAGACTGACCTGGTGTAATCATGGCAGTGTGGTGCTCTCTCTGGACTAAGTTTTCAGTATGATAAACTGGTCTTTCCAACTCATCATGTTATAACAGCTTATCTTTTTCCACTAGTTTAACAAGATCACATAAGTCTTAGCTACTTTACCTTATGTATGATACATACATGTGTCTTTCTCTGTGGGGAAAAAGTAGATATACCCATGTGTGCGTGTGCGTGCATGTATTGGAAATGTTATAATCTCTTACTGAAACTGCAGGACTAATCATTTAATATGTTAATTTCTTATTTCCTGGAGGAGAGTGCCAAGAGTTGGTGCTTACTTTGACTTTGTTGATACTGAGAATTCAAAATTGTATTGCAGCCTAACAAACTAGTTAGGAATTGCTTTGAGGCTTTATCCAGGAAAGGAATTCAGTAAATGATGTAAGTAATATAAATAACTTTAAGTTAAAATTGGAACTTAAATGTTTAAAAGTCATATTTTTTCTAAATGCAAGAACTTCTTTCAATTCTTCATCAGCTGTTTATTTTCAGATAAGAACTAGTATTTACCTATAAATTTTAAGAAACATTTGCAGTTTTTCCACATCTGATGGCAATATTCTCAGTCACTTTTCTTTCTCTTACTCAATGGCATGATGATGGGTGTTCAAGCCCCTTGGAGGAGAGAAGGAGGTAAAAAGCAGGATCCTGACTTGGGGGTTCTGGCAAGCAGACTTTGGGCTTTTCAGAGATCAGCTTGAAAGAATCCCATAGGATACAGGAGAGTCCTGGCGAGAATAGGGGTCTAGGATTTTCAAGGATCACTTCCCCTAAGCCCAAGAATAGTCCATTCCAAAAAGCAAAGACAGCAAGAGGCTTTAATGATAGACAAAGAGCTTCTTGTTGAACTCAAATACAAAAAGGAAGGATACAAGAGGTGAAAGCAAGGACAGGTGACCTGGGAGAAATGTAGAAATACTGTATCATCATATAGGAATTGGATTATAAATGCCAAAGGCCACCTGGATATGAATCTCATGGGAGCATGTAGGGTAACAGGGGAAAGGATTCTACTACTCCATCAACAGAAAAAGGACACTACCGAGTGGGTCAAGGGATCTGATAGAGGATATGGAAAAGGCTGAGGTACTCAGTGCCTTCTTCACCTGTAATGGTCTAATGCATCTGCCAGCCCAGGTGCCCCATACCAGTGGGAAAATCTGGAGCAAGCAAGACTTTGACCTGTTGGAGGAGGATCAGGTTATGGAACACTTAAACAGTCCAGACATACACAAGTGGGCAGGAGTTCAAAGAAGGTATTCAAAAGTGATGAAGGAGCTGGATGATGTTATTGCAAGGCCTCTCCTGATAATTTTTGAAACATCGTGGCAGTTGGGTCTGGAGGAAAGCCTGTCTTTGAGAAGGGCAATAAACACAGAGCCTTGGCAAGATCCTTGGAGAGATAATAGAGCATATTCACCTGGAATGCACTTCCAAATGTGATAGACAGTGTTTGGAAGTACTCTGCAGTGATTTATAATGGGGAAATTTCACCTGACCCTAATCATAATCATCCCTAATGAAGTCATTGAATTGGTGGATGGGGGTCTAAGAGTGGATGTTTATCTTGCATATACAAATTTTTTGATGCTGGCTCCCATCCTATCCTCACAGACAAATTGATGGAATACGTACTTGATGAATGAGGAGGTGCAATTTAAAACTGGCCATAGTCAAAAGAGTTGTGGTCTCTGGCATGAAGTCCGAGTTGAGGATTGTCACTAGCGCTGTAGTGAGGAAATCAGTAATGGATCCTGTACTGTGTTACCATCTGATGGCTTGGATGTTGGGACAGAGAAAGCCCTCATAAAGTTTGCAGATGCTACAAAACTGGGAGGAGTGGCTGATAATATCAGATGGCTGTGCTGCCTGTTAGGGGGACTGGCACTGGCTGGAGAATAGGCTGACGTGAAGTTCAAGATAGGATAGTGCACAGTTCCTGGGAAGGAATAACTCCAGACACCGGTAGAGGCTGGAGGCTGACTGGGTGGAAAGCAGCTTTACAGAAGAGGCCCGGATCCTAGTGGTCACCAAATTGAACTGAGCCTCCTGGCTAAAGACAGCAGCTCTCTCAGCTGCATTAGCCCAGAGCATTGCCAGCAGGTGGAGGGAGGAAATTCTGCCCTTCCGCTCAGCACTGCATTGTGAGGCAGCATCTCGAATCCTGTGTCCAGTCCTGTGCTCCCCATTGCAGGAGAGATATGAGCATGCTGGCTGAAGCAAGTCCAACAAAGGCCCAAAGATCAAGGAGATGGAGCATCTGGCATATGAGAAGAGGTTGAGAGAGCAGTGACTGTAGAGCTAAAGAGACGGCTCAGAGCAATCTTACTAACATGGAAAAATTCCCAGCTGGCAGGTGGCAATGAAGACGGAGCCAGAGTGTTCTCAGAAGTGGCCACTGAAAGAGGCAATGAATAAAAAATTGGAACACAGAAAATTCTGTTGAACAAGGATTATTTTTTGTTTTTCATGGTGCGGGTGGTCAAACACTGGAAAAGGTCCACCTTGATTTTTCCAAGATTTCCATCATTGGCAATACTCAAAACCCGATTGCACATGATCCTGAGCAGGGCAGCCTGGTCTAGTGGGAGATGTTCCTGCCCATGGAGGGGGGGGTTGGGATTAGATGATCTTTAAGCTCCATTCCAACCCCTTAGCATTCTATGATTCTGTGATTTTCACAGGGCTTTGAATTAGATGATCTCCAGAAGCTCCTTCCATCTTTATCCCTTCAGTGTTTCTGTCCTAGTGTTTTCCTGTAAGTTTTAGAAATTTTTTTCAAGTGTACAGTCCCAAACAAACAAAAACCCCCTCACTTTGTGAGAGCAGAAAAATAAATATGATTAGTAATTCCATGCTTATAATAATAAACAGATTTCAGAAAAAAAATCCACATTGCTTTTTGTTTTAATAATTGATCATTCTTTAAAAAATAAAACAAACCTTAGCACATTCAGGAAAACAAGCAATAAAGAGGGCTACTAATATGAATTTTTGCATATCGTTAAGTAGATTATTTGGTATAATTGTGACTGGGGTTTTTTTGGGTTTTTTTTTTTCACCCTTGTTTCTCTTTCATAATTTTTTTGGAACGTCTCCATAGAAACCTATTCTATTGCTCAACTATAATTTTTTGAAAGGTTCCTGTACTGTCTGATTAGGTTTTCATTTTTGTGTTCAGTTTTCATCGTCTTTTTTTTTTTTTAAATACAATTACTAAAGCTTCTTTTGTGTATGATTGTTTCTTCATTCTTTATTAACAAATGTTTTCATTGTATTAACCTGAAGTATTTAGTAGGTAATTTGGCCCTTGTTATTCTGAGATAGTCTTGGAAAGTGTAGAATTTAAAATGATACTACTTAGATATTTTTAGTGACATTTTAATTTGTAAATGACGATGTTGCATATGTTTATAATTTGCTAATGAACCCTTTGCTTTTTCAGAAACTTGAAGGAATTTTTTAATGAGTATGAAAACCAGCATAGTTTGGGGATCTTGATAGCAGTTGGCAAAATGGTTCAGGTGGACTTTATGTAAGAAAACTGCAGAATCCTGAAATATGTCCTTCTACATGAATTTTTATAGTTATGGTAATAACTATGCTAGGAATGTTACAACTTGAAAAGCTGTCAACATTTGTGACAAAATTTAAACTAATTATTTTTACAATGAAAGCCTGACTTGACTGAGAATTTTCAATTGACTTCAGCTTCATTGGGACTAAAATTAAATCCCTAGGATTTTTTTGAGCATTTGTGCTAGAATGCTGTTCCTCTTTTATAAGAAGAAAATAATAGCTGAGTTTCAGGTACAAGCAATGAAAAGAGATTATCTAAGATTACTCCCAGGATTTTTAATGGCCCATGAACACTGGTGAGACTCATCTGAATACAGAAAATGTATCCCTGTAGTACAGAAATCGAAGGAGGGTAACAAAAGCTAAAGTAAGCCTTTGACATTCATGTAATGAAGAGAACCTAAGCAGGAGCAGGGGAGGTGCCCTGTACTTCACCTTCTAATCAAAAAATCCTTATCTGCAAAACAGAAAATCCTGACATGTGATGCTTTATGTTCTATGGCATTAAAAAAACCCACAACAAAAAAACCAACAAAAAACCCCCAAAAAACCCAACAAAAAAAACCACAAAAAACCCACAAAAACCACCCCCCCCCCC